>APFE030284582.1:105265-119457 GCA_000404065.3 Pinus taeda
TATCGTTTGCCAATAATGAACGATATTCTTCATTCATAGCTGCGTCCCAATGTGGATGGCCTGAAGCTTCTGCAAAGGTGTCAGGATCATAATTTGCTGACACTTGAGCCAGTAAAGAAGAGGCTCTTTCAAACTGAGAACGGGTACGGCGCTAATCTGTAGGATCACCGGCAAGATCACCTGCTGCATCTCAAGTAGCTTGGACCCATTTTGAAAGTGAAGGAGCTGAAGGAAGCTCCTGAGAAGGTGGGGGAGGATTGTCATCCTCACTTTCATCATCCGAAGAAGAAATATGTTCAAAAGTAGAAGAGATAGAGAGAGGTGGCACATGCGCCGAACTAGGCTCGTAGGCCGATTTATTTTCATCAAACTTTACATCTCTTCTAATGATAACATTTTTGAACTTAAGTGGAATAAGTCTATATCCTTTGACATCTTCAGAATATCCAACAAAAATACATTTTTCACTCTTAGGTTCTAAAGCTTTATGTTTCTCATCTGGAATATGGGCCCATGCTCCACTTCCAAAAACACGAAAGTGACTTACATCTGGTTTAATTGAGCTTCATGCTTCTTCTGGAGTGATATTCTTTAAAACCTTAGTAGGAGTGCGATTTACTATGTAATTTGCACAGTTAATTACTTCTGCCCAAAATTTAAAACTAAGTCCTTTAGATTGAAGCATACAATTAAACATTTCTTTTAAGGTGTGATTCTTCCTTTCAGCTACACCATTGCGTTGTGGAGTATCTGGAACAGTATGTTGCAATTGAATTCCATGCTCAGTGCAAAAGTTGATGAATTTGTTGTTAACATATTCTCCACCATTATCAGATCTTAGCTTAAGAATTTGATGTCCAGATTGTTTCTCAACAAAGGCCTTCAAAGCCAAGAACATGTTAAAGACTTCACTCTTGAGTTTTAAAAAGTATACCCAAGTGTGTCTGGAGAAATCATCAATGAAAGTTAAGAAATACTTATAGCCAAAGAATGAAACAACTGGAAGTGGACCACATAAATCTCTATGCACAAGCTGTAAAAGGGTTGAGGCGTGCCAAGAGGCACGTTTTTCAAAACTATCCCGATGATGTTTTCCGAGTACACATCCGGAACAAACACCATCTCTACAAGATACCATAGGAAGACCTCTCACCATATTTTCTTTACATAGATTTTGAAGGGAGCGATAGTTTAAGTGACCAAATCGTTCATGCCAAAGTTTGCTCACTTCATCATTATGAGCAACAAACACTGAGGGAAGAGTTGATGACCCAAAGTTGTTAAACTTATACAACCTTGTAGAATCAACAGCAATGCTAGTAGCTAAAATCTGTCTAGGATCTCTTAGGTCCTTAATTACAACATCATGAGGTGAAAATTCAACGATGTTACCTTCACCAGAATGAGTTATTTGATATATAGATAGAAGGTTGCAGGATAAGGTAGGAACACATAAGACACCATTAAATTGACCATTATCTAGATGAATAGCTCCAGTCGCTACAACACTAAGAGATCTATCATCACCAACATATATATTTTTTGGTGTTACAATCATTCAAAAAAGAAAACATGGTTTTGTTTTTGGCCATGTGATAAAAAGCTCCAGAATCAATGAGCCACTCATGAGAATGAAAAGAAGAAGATAAATTTAGTGCATAACCAGACCGAGATGCTTGACAACCACATGCAGAAAGTGTTATTCCTCAAGATGAAGTTCAAGTTGAAGTTGAAATGTGCTCCAAATGGATGTTATACTTCTTCATTATTGCTTCCAAAGCTTCCATCTGCTTAAAGAAATTTGATTCTAAGTGGCCATCACAATTACAAAAGTTGCAATGTTTATCAGTCTTCTTCCCTTTGTTTTTATTTGCCTTATCATTTTGTTGAATCGATTTTTCATTTTGAAATTGAAATTGCTTAGGACCCTTGTTTGGTTTAGGACCATTCTTTTTAGAATGTTGCTTCTTAGGATTCTTTAAATTTGGTTGTTGTTGGGCTGCTAAGGCTTTCTTAGAAGAGTTTCCAGTATTAAGAAGACCAAGATGTAAGAGTTTTTCTTGTTCCCTTATTAAAGAATCACAAAAGGCATCAAAAGAGGGGGACTTGTAGGCTTGTCCTTGATAAATAAAGACTTCTCTAATAGAATGGAAGGTGGAAACAAACACAGAGTAGGTTGGTCCTAACTTAGCAAGAATAGAATAGATAAGGCTACCATCTTCTTTCTTAACTTTAACACCTTCCAAGAGAAGTCTAAGGGTCTTGAACTTGGACAAAAAATCTTCAATGGAAGAAAAATTATTGGGGTCCAACATAAGCAACTCATTTTCAAGTTGATGAACTATAATTTCATTTTTAATTCCAAAAACTTTATTGAGTTGTTTCATTGCTTCATCAAGGGTATCAAGTTCTGCAATATGGAATCTAAGGTCTGAAAAAATAAACATCTCTATCAACCCACCTGCTTGATCTTACTTATTTTCCCATTTGGCTACCTTATCTTCATCTTTAGGTTTAGATTCTTGGCCTGAGGGCCGAGGCTATTCTATAAAAACTTTTACTTTTAAGTAAATCCACAATATAGGATAACCATTGGAAGTAGTTGGTGTTGTCAAGAATAACTATGCATGGACTTTCCATTTTAAAAGAAATTGAAACCGAATATGCTGAAACTAAGTGTTCCAATGGAAAGATCTCAAAAGATTAGATCGATTCAAAAAAACGGCTCCGAAAACGGCTTTTTGAATAAAATTTGTTGAAGATGTCGACGAACTACATGAATGTTGGGAAGTGAATGATAATATTATATTTAATAAAAAAAATCCGCCCCACCCCCTTCCAAACTTAATCTAATTAGCTCACTTTTAAAAAATGATTACTTTATGTGACCCACTTTTATAAATAAGTGAATGTCATTTTTACAATGGTACTTTATGAACTACCCACTAAATTGTAACTTAAATAAAAGATAAAGAGACTTCGGAATTATAAATGACTCACGTTTTATAATGGGTGACAACACTTTTACATAAAGTAACTTTAAAACATAAGTTACATGTGCTTTTTGAAAAAATAACTCAACAAAAAGAAAGACTTGAACCCAAGACCTCTATTCTCATAAAGTAACTTTGGACCAAGTGAGCTAGTTTAAAAGGTTAGTAATTTTTTGAAAGGATGAAGGGTTTTTTTTTTGCTCACTGAAGCTTTGGAGTGTGTGCCTCCTTGAAAAACTATTTTTGCCTACAAAACAAAAACAACCACACAACCCAAAATGAACATGCAAAAGAAATCCAAACCTTACGGCTTAAAGTTAGATTTGGCCGAAAACTAAATATTTTCCTCAATGTTTCTGATTTTCCAAGATCACACTAAGGCACAATGGAAAAGAGCATACACATGAAAAAATTCTTTTATTTTCAAGTTTTCCCAGATCACAAAGAGTCACGGGGCAAAGAGCATAGGCAGAAAGGAAAGGTATAGATCCAGTAATAAAAAAATATAGAGGACTATAAACCGAAATAAACTGAGAGATAAATAATTGTAACTGCAAATAAAAACTGTATGCCTCCAAATCTTAAAAATGACGTAGCTAGGGCTACCGAAAACCTTTTCGTGTGAAACGAAAGGGGTTCCTCACTGGAACAGATGCTCTTAACACCATAGAGAAGTCCTCTCGGCCCGAAAGCGATCAGAAACAGTAGATCTAGGAAACAACAGTCGGATGCATTTGTACCAGCTTCGGATTTGGATCACCAACGTATGCGGCCCTCGAATAGCTCTGATACCATGTAGGAATTTACAGGGTAAGTTCTTTAGATAGAACACCAAAGAACACCGCTCACAAACAGATCACAGATCAGTACACCAGTATTCTTGACGTGGTTAAAACCCTCAAAGAGGGAAACAGTCCACCGCCTAAGCCAATGCGACCACTTCAGGCAATTTTTTAATGTAAAAGAAAGAAAAATTACATAAGCTTCTCTCATGAACAGTCACCTTATGCTCTTTAGAAAGAGATCATGGACCAGTTGGGTGTTAAGCCACGGATCAAGTGTCAGTAATACCAAAGAGAGAATGAACCGTCGGATCACTTCATGTCTAGAACATATCGTGACCATCGGATTGTAAGTTACAAAAAGTACATAGTAAAGAAACACACTTTACCTAACTATACACTAAACCAAGTTATACTTAACTATTTCCTATGTGTCGAAATATCCTAATACAGCATTGACCAAGGGTTATTTGGCATCATTTTGGTTTGATTTTTTGGGGTATCTGTCTCACTAGACCACATCTTTTGGCACAAAAATTGAGGAGTTTGGATCTGTTTGACTTGGGTTGACCACAACAACAACAAAAAATGCAGACTTTGACCACAGAATTTTCTCTTTCATTTGACCGAGTTTGACTTCATCATTTGACATGCTTTTACTGGGAAAATTTCAATTTCTTGAGGTCAAGTTGACTGGCACAAAAAATGAGGTGAACTTCGTTGTTTGACTGGTGTTGACTTCAGGGTTGACCATAGGTTTGACTGCAGGGATTGATTGCAGAATTTCTCTCTTTTGACCGAGTATTCAAGACTATTCTGGGCTGACTTTGACCAACATTGGAGGCCGAATTTGTGGGTTGTTGATCGAACTGTTGGAAGACAGATTTGACTGTTGACTTTGACTGGTTATGGCACACTTTGACTGTTGTTGACTTGGACAGAAATGCAGATTTATGATAATTGACCAGATTTGATTATTTCATCATTGACATATTGGTTTTTGGTTGGTTGATTTTTTGGTCAAGTCAAGGCTTTGACTTTGACTCTTATTATTGTAATTGGCTCATTGTACTCTCTGTTGAACATTTGAAGACAATCTAATGGAAGAATTTTCAAAGGGTTTTCCCCCTTGTGAGGTTTTTCCCTGGTCTTTAACCAAATTGGTGTCTCTTGTTGATGTTGTTGATTATCTCTTATTGTCATTGCATTTACGCTTCTATCTTCAATTGCTATTGATTATTGGAAAAACTATTAAATAACTGAATTGGACTAAAGTAATTGATATAACATAGAGCAATAGAAAATTAAAATTTATTATATATATATATAACATATTAAATAAAAAACACTCCATAGACACTCCACTCCTAGGGTTTTTGGGAAAAATGGCACTCCCAACACTCCAACTCCCTTTCAGTTGCCATGTTCTGGTAACATTGGTTATAGCATTTATAGTTGGCTCTAGCTTGTTATTTCATAAGTGTATTACAGGTAAATAGCAAACATTTGTGGGTTTGCTAATTGTTGTAACAAATTCTAAGCAATTCATATTGTTCCCAACTGCATACCCATTGGTCAAACCGTCGCGGCACTTGTCTATTGGAAATCGCCACAAGATATTTATTGAAAAACCTTAATTTTCTGTTTTACCAATTTGAAAGTCATTATCGAGTGTAAAGTACATATTGATAATCCTGATAGGAAATCCCCCCTTGTGCTAGAAAAGAACCAGACTAAAAAGGGCGCAATGACCACCGAGGCGACAGTGGGCCCAGAATCACAATACACAATCACCAAGCCAAAGGGATTCAATGAACTAAAACTAAGAATGAACATGCTATAAAGTTTGGATGAATTGAGAAATGGCAACATAAATTCAAAAAATGCAAGATAAAACATAATAGTATAATACAGTACAACTAAACAAACCCCTAGACATTCCAAGAGGGATCTAATTGACCATTGGTCTTATAGTTGGGATGACAATCACCCCTACGTTTGTTAAAGAATGAATATTTTTCTCCTGCAAAACCCACTTGCCAAAATAACTCCTTTACAAAATAGTTCATTTTCCAAAGTAGAGGGGAGATAAATGTCCAAGGACTGACCTATCTTAGTTTTATTATAATCACACTAAAGGTAGTAGAAGTTTCAAATTGAAAATAATTAGTTGCGACATTCTGGCAATCTTTCAACATATTTTCAGCAATTTTTCCATTGATTTCAAACCACAACTGAACATCTTTATGATCTCATCTACAACTAGTGTGTGCTTAAAAGCAGTCAATTACAGATTCAGAGATGCCTATCTATGCAACAATTGCATCAAGAAAACAAAATCCTTGAAGACCACCTTGTAAATACAATGGCAAAAGCATACAAATGCATCGGGTTCTTGAATTGTAAGCATGTAGGAATTAATGATTGGAAGATCATGAGCAGGCAGTGTCAATCTCCCAAGCCACATTGACATCATGGGTGCCTAATAAACAATGAAGTTACACTCGAACCTTGAGTTTCACTGGATCAAAATCAATAATCATTGAGTGTAAACTAAACCTTATTTTTATAGAACACATAACTATCTCACAAGCACATAATAGGATTGAAGGTGCAGAAAGTTCTCACTAGTGTGCAAAAAACCAAATAAAAAAATATTGGTAAAAAAAAAAAAACCTTTGAACTCTTACGAAATGAGAATGAGCAAAATGATTGTTTATTGCAAATCATGCACATCAAACTCAGCCAACTTGTATCTGGAACGTTGAGATTTACAAGAACCAACAAAAGAATAAGTGGAACCAAATCTCACCAAAATTCTGAAAGAGCCTCCTCATAAGTGCACTTGAGCGATAGGTCCAATGCAAACACATGCACACTGAAAATGGACATGCACAAGTGCACCTAAAAGAAATTGTCAATCACAAGAGAGCGCCAAAATATAAGTGCCCTTAGACTTATAGCACTTTGTATATCAGATCAAGAAGATTAACAAGAAATAATACAAATGTAAGCTTGAATTGTGTATTTATAGGCAACTTGAGTGAGGCATCCTCCCAAAAGGGGGTTATGGGCCCACATAACAAGGGCACACTCCCCAAGCGGTTTACTGAACCTACAGCTACTGGGCAAGACGAAATTTTGAAGCTGCATTGAAGTTGTAACACTGCATCGAAGCTGTGAAGTTGCATTGAAGCTGTGAAGTTGCATCAAAGTTGTGAAGCTGCATCAAAGTTGTGAAGCTACAGCTAGGTTGAAACTGTGAATCTGCTGGAGAGGTCGAAGTTGCAATAGAATCTATTGGTCGAATTTGTAGAAGGATTTGTTGGGCAGAAGAATTTGTTGGAGGTCGAAATTGTAGAAGTTGCTAAGGAACTACTAGAAGGAAAGCTCGTCAAGGGACTTGGTCTTGGAGGGTCTTGGTCAAGGGTCATAGGTCTTGGAATTCATCAATTGAAGATTCTATAAGAAGTGAAGAATTCTTACAAGTTTTCTCTCAATTGGAGAGCTTTTGGCCCTAGTTGATCACCTATCTCTTGTGTCCTTTGTCTTATTGTTCTTTATGATTTGCTAGTTGTTTGATGAAGAGAATACTAATAATAATCAAGTGAAAGAAGAAGCTAATCAAGTTAAGTAAAAATACATCACAAGCAGTTATCAAAGTAAGAGAAATCACATAATCTAGCTGCCCTAGATTTCTCAACATGATATCAGAGCTAAGGTGACAAGACAAGGAAAGGCAACTAAAAGAAGAAAACACTCAAAGGCCGAAGCACTAGAAGGACTATCAAAAGGAGTATCAAGAAAGATCAAAACATTGACATCGTACCATACATCACAAGTAGTTATCAAAGTAAGAGAAATCACATAATCTAGCTGCCCTAGATTTCTTAACATGATATCAGAGCTAAGGTGACAAGACAAGGAAACGCAGCTAAAAGAAGGACACTCAAAGGCCGATGCACTAGAAGGACTATCAAAAGGAGTATCAAGAAAGATCAAAACATTGACATTGTACCATCAAGAAGGCATTCACAAGGGCCGCGTACAAGCAAAGAAGACCTCAAAACCCTAGCTTATCAAAAGAAGGGTTTCTCACTTGAAGCACTGTTGGGAAGCTTGCACATCATCATCAAAGAAGATCTCAAGGACCCTACCTAGAAGGACTATACATTGAAGCATCTTGAAGTCTCTACATTCAAGGGAAGCAAGAAGAGGCGTCGTCATCATCATCAAGGAATCAAGGTGATCCCCCTTTCTTTGAGGGATCACTTTTGAAGGAAGACATCTTCTATTATCAACATCATCATCAAAATCAAGAAGGCATCAAGTTGAAGCTATTGTCATCAAGGAGAATTTTCACTTAACAAGTAAGTACCTTTATATTTATGACTGAATCTACTATCAAAATGACTTCATTTTGCAAAGAAAACAACAAATTGGTTGGGTCATCAAACTTTCTTGCATGGAAGAAGAGGACAGATTTGATCCTCATAGAAAATGAAGTCGTTAAACATTTTAAGGGATCAATTACTAAGCCTCCAAAGGAATAATCTCAAGCTCTAGCAAAGTATATGTTAAGGGGAAGTAAGGGCTCAAAGGATTCTCATTGAATCCATCAAAGATCCCCTCATACCCTATGTATCAAAGTTGGAGACATCAAAAGAAATATACAATAGACTAGTAAAATTGTTCTCTGTAAGTATTGCTGGAGAAGTGATATCATTAAGACAAGAACTCTACAAGATGAAGATATCAAAGGAAGATGGAATAGCCTCATACTTTATGAGGTATCAAAAATAAGAGACCAACTACAAGAGTAGGGAGAAATAACGTCTGATAAAGAAATGAGCACATAGTGCTCAATGCACTACCCAAGGAATGGGGCAACTTTACATCAAGCATCTATGGAAAGAAGAAAGCTACCCCATTCAATGAACTTTGGTCATTGTGTAAAATTGAAGAAACCAAGTTGAAGGCAAAAAGTGATGTAGGATCAAATGAGCAAGTCTAAGCATTTGCTACCATGGCTAAGAGAAAAGGAAAGTTTGGTCCTTAGAAAAGGAAGAAGAATATGTCAAAGATCCACTACTATGGCTGTCGGGAATATGGGCACTACAAGAGATATTGTCTAAAGTTCAAGAAGGACAACAAGAGGAAAGAAAGAAATGAGGCTTATATCACTGAAGAAGTGGAAGAAGCTGATCAGAAGAAATCCAAAGGGATAGATCTTCACTATTAGGGTTTCTCCAATACATAGCAAGGAGAAGTGGGAGGTGAAAAGACCTCCACCATGGCAGTCAAGATGAGAAGCATTATGACAAGATGCATCTTAGTAGAAGATGGCATCAAAATAGAAGCATATCGTTGAAGCAAAAGCTCATGATATCATTAGAAAAGCTTGAAAAAATAGTTGAAGTAGAAGTCTACATGGATTTAGCAGTCATCATATAAAAAGGAAGTCGCTCTTGGTAACCTCATTGAAAGCATGTGTAGTGCATATGGTTGGAAGAAAGTCATCTAGCATGATAGAAGGAATTCATCATACATCATCATCATGAGAAAGGAGCTTCTATCGAATGAGGATAATCAAGATCCTCTGTTGGAATCCTAATTAGAAGGTTCACCTCTCTTGGAGGAAGCAAGTGTCACGCTAAGAATTCCACCTTGTATGGGATTCATTGGTTTGAAGGATGATGGTATGGTGACAAAGGAATGCAGCATGTCAAGATAGTTGAAGTACTCTCAATCAAAAAAAGGAAGTTGTTGAAGGAAGCCTAGATAACCAAAAGAAGGAAAGAGGTATGTATGATTATATTTAATGAGTCATGTCATGATATGGTTGCATGGGTAAATGCTCTATCTCATGAGCACGATCAAAGAAAATGGATCTCCTCCTTTGGAAAGATGCATCAATGGTTCACATATTGACTAGATGAAATCAACATAATATGTCCTCATATGGAATATGAGGTGGTTGACAAAGATAAAGGAACTATGGATGGAAGTTCCTGGGGAGCAGTATGTGAAGAAAGAAAGAAGAGATCGTGAAAGATGCAACTATGGTCACATAGAAAAGGAAATCAACATCCGATGACTAGAACAATTGGCCAAGACATCTCCATAGAAAAGGCATGAAGACCCTGATAAGGTCTATAAAGAAAGGAGACCCTTGGCATTGAAAGTCTTGGAGATGTGCTTATGAATGTGCAGGATGTTGATATTGCAAGCAAGATGTCATGATGAAATGTCATCACAAAAGGCAACTTTGATTTGATGTTCAGTTTTATTTTTGAACAACACCTAGATGGATTGATACAAGGCTACTGAAAGAGAGTTGTAAATGACACCTACAACTAGCACTCATGTGGTTGGATGAAAGATCCTAAAGGAAACATAACATGGAAGAGGTAGTAGTATGAAGAAAAGCCAGATGTGGATTAAAAGATCAATTTCCAATAAAGAAAAGCATGACATGACTTAAATGGTTCGTGAAGGAAAGTGATGGACAGTCAATGCCCTACGAAGAAGTCCCAAAATATGAAGGCTCCATAATGGTAAAGATGAAATTCATGACATCGAAAAGAAGGAGCCCCACAAGCAACTGATAGTCCCATGATCTCCACCTAGAGCAGAAAGCTGCTAGAAGCAAGTCCCTAGTTAAGAGGGAGCTTGGACAAGTCCCTGGATTAGAGAGAGCTTGGGTACATTCCTTCATAGGAATGGGTATATCATCCCTAGTTGAGAGGGAGAGATAGACACACCATTCTTGTCTTCACTTTGGAAGAAAGAATGGAGAGCTTGGGTACATTCCTTCGTAGGAATGGGTATATCATCCCTAGTTGAGAGGGAGAGATAGACACATCATTCTTGTCTTCACTTTGGACGAAAGAATGGAGGATTGAGTAAACATCTGGCATCTGATACTCTTTGAGGATGAGATAGGGCAGCCAAGATAAGAGTAAGCATAGAGGACCGATATTCTTTGAGGACTGGGAATCCAAGACAAGAATAGTCCTGGGAGGACATACCCTGTGAACACTTGGGTGGGGTATGTGCCTTCAGAGACAAATGATGATAGTGTCTATAAGTCATTGGTCTCGCTAGCATTGTGCTTTGATCTTGTGGAGAGATAGAGTTATTAGTCAAGGCCTTGCTATGTGACAATGTTGGTTGGTATGATGCTGAACAGATGGGTTACCAATCCGACTCTTCTTATGAGAATTCTTCAAATTGAGAATGTCCAAGTACCTTGTATGGATTATGAATACCTCCCCAATTAAAAGAGAGTGTTGAAAAATGTAACTAGGTTCAATCTTCATAATGACATATGTAATCATGATTTTATTTATTTAATGAAAAGAGAAAAAATAAAGTTATTATTGTTATTCTTGAGGCATGAGTTTCATGATCATGGGAGATTTATTTTTACGTCAAACACCCATTGAGTGCTTCTAGCGCTTCTTAATTGAGTCATTGTCATGTATGAAAAACCCATTTGGGCATGTTACATATTGTAAAGAAAATTTATTTGAGTCAAAAGACCCTCCAGGACCTCGTCATAGTGTAAAGATCAAGTCGACCTAGAGATAGCAACTCGTGCCCCTCAAAAGCCTATATATAAGAAGGAACTCGACCTCATTTATACACCCTCTCAAGCAAGTTCGATCTCCTCAAGATAGACGCTGGAAAAAGACGAAGAAGAACAAGATCAAAGTTTTGCGCTGTTAGGATATTTCGACACATAGGAAATAGTTAAGTATAACTTGGTCTAGTGTAGAGTTAGGTAAAATTTGTTTCTTTACTATGTACTTTTGCAACTTATAATCCAACGGTCACGATATGTTCTAGACATGAAGTGATCTGACAATTCATTCTCTCCTCGGTATTATTGACATCTGATCCGTGGCTTAACACCCGATTGGTCCATAATCTCTATTTAAAGAGCATGGAGGGTCATTTGTAAGGTAACCATTCATGAGAGAAGCTTATGTAAATTTTCATTTTTTTATTAATAAATTGCCTAAAGTGGCCGCGTTGGCTCAGGCCGTGGATTGTTTCCCTCTTTAAGAGTTTTAACCACGTCAAGAATATTGTATTGATCTGCGATCTGTTTGTGAGAAATGTCCTTTGGTGTTCTATCTAAGGAACTTACCCTGTAAATACCTACATGGTATTAGAGCTATTTGAGGGTCGCATCCGTTGGTGATCCAAATCCGAAGCCGGTAGAATTGCATCTGACTGTCGTTTCCTAGATCTATTGTTTATGACTACTTTCAGGCCGAGAGGACTACTCTATTGTGTTAGGAGCATCTGTTCCAGTGAAGAACCCCTTTCGTTTCACGCGAAAAGCTTTCGGGTAGCCCTAGCTACGTCATTTTTAAGATCTGGAGGTATACAGTCTTTATTTGTAGTTTTAGTTATTTATCTCTCTATTTTTTCGGTTTATTTATCTCTCTGTTTTTTATTACCAGATCTATACATTTCATTTCTGTGTATGCTCTTTGTCCCAGACTCTGTGCGATCTAGGCAAATCAGAAATAGAAAGAAAGGATTTTTCTCATGTGTATGCTCTTTTCCGCCGCGCCTTAGTGTAATCTCGGAAAATCAATAACATTGAGGAAAATATTTAGTTTCCGGCAAAAGCTAACTCCAAGCCATAAGGTTTGGTTTTTTCTTGTATGTCCGTGTTGGGTTTTGTGGTTTTTGTTTTGTAGGCAAAAGGAGATTTTTCAAGTAAGCACGCACCCCAAACTTTAAGTGACTAAAAAAAAAACCCTTCCTCTTTTCAAAAAATTACTAACTTTTTAAACTAGCTCACTTGGTCCAAAGTTACTTTATGAGAATAGAGGTCTTGGGTTCAAGTCTTTCTTTTTGTTGAGTTACTTTTCCAAAAAGCGCATGTAACTTATGTTTTAAAGTTACTTTATGTAAAAGTGTTCTCACCCATTGTAAAAAGTGAGTCACTTATAATTCTAAAGTCTCTTTATATTTTATTTAGGTTAGAATTTAGTGGGTAGCTCATAAAGTACCATTGTAAAAGTGACTTTCACATATTTATAAAAATGGGTCACATAACAAAACAAAACAAAAAAAAGTGAGCTAATTAGATTAAGTTTGGAAATGGGGGGATTTTTTTTTAAATATAACATTATCATTCACTTCCGCACATTCACGCACTTTGTCGGCATCTTCAACAACATTACTTCAAAAAGTCATAAGTCTTCATCTGGAAGTCATTTTCGGAGCCGTTTTTTTTTTAATCAGCCTAATTTTTCGAGATCTTTCCATTGAAAAACTTAGTTTCAACATCTACAGCTTTAATTTCTGTTGAAATGGAAATTTCATGCCAAGTTATTCTTGACAACACCAACTATTTCCAATGGCGGTCCTACATTGTGGATTTACTTAGAAGCAAAAGTCTTTACAGAATAGCCTCAGGCCAAGAAACTAAACCTAAAGATGAAGATAAGGTAGCCAAATGGGAAAATAGGCAAGATCAAGCACATGGGTTGATAGGGATGTCTATTTCTCTAGACCTTAGATTCCATATCGCAGAACCTGATACCCCTAATGAAGCAATGAAACAGCTCACTAAAGTTTTTGGAATTAAAAATGAAATTAGAGCCCATCAACTTGAAAATGAATTGCTTACGTTGAACCCCAATAATTTTTCTTCCATTGAAGATTTTTTTGTCCAAGTTCAAGATCCTTAGACTTCTCTTGGAAGGTGTTAAGGTTAAGAAAGAAGATGGTAGCCTTATCTATTCCATTCTTACTAGGTTGGGACCAGCCTACTCTATGTTTGTTTCCACCTTCCATTCTACTAGAGAAGTATTTATTTCTCAAGGACAAGACTACAAGTCCACCTCTTTTGATGCCTTTTGTGATTCTTTAATAAGAGAACAAAAAAAACTCTTACATCTTGGTCTTCTTAATTTTGGAAACTCTTCTAAGAAAGCCTCAGCCGCCCAACAGCAACCAAATTCAAAGAATCTTAAGAAGCAATATCATAAAAAGAATGGTCCTAAACCAAACAAGGTTCCTAAGCAATTTCAATCTCAAAATGAAAAATCAATTCAACAAAATAATAAGGCAAGTAAAAACAAAGGGAAGAAGACTGATAGACATTGCAACTTTTGTAATCGAGATGGCCACTTAGAATCCAAATGCTTTAAGAAGATGGAAGCCTTAGAAGTAGCAATGAAGAAGCATAACATCCATTTGGAGCATTCTTCAACTTCAACTTTATCTTCAGGAATAGCACTTTCTCCATGTGGTTGTCAAGCATCTCAGTCTGGTTATGCACTAAATGTATCTTCTTCTTCTCATTCTCATGAGTGGCTCATTGATTCTGGAGCTTCTTATCACATGGCCAAAAACAAAGCCATGTTTTCTTATTTAAATTATTGTAACA
>APFE030284582.1:119621-168902 GCA_000404065.3 Pinus taeda
GACATCAAATTCTTAAGCTAAGATCTGATAATGGCGGAGAATATGTTAACAACAAATTCATCAACTTTTGCACTGAGAATGGAATTCAAATGCAACACACTGTTCCGTATACTCCACAACAAAATGGTGTAGCTGAAAGGAAGAATCGCAGCTTAAAGGAAATGGCTAATTGTATGCTTCAATCTAAAGGACTTAGTCTTAATTTTTGGGCAGAAGCAATTAAGTGTGAAAATTACATAGTAAATTGCACTCCTACTAAAGAATATCACTCCAGAAGAAGCATGGAGCTCAATTAAACCAGATGTAAGTCACTTTCGTGTTTTTGGAAGTGAAGCATGGGCCCATAATCTAGATGAGAAACATAAAGCTTTAGAACCTAAGAGTGAAAAATGTATTTTTGTTGGATATTCTGACGATGTCAAAGCATACAGACTTATTCCACTTAAGTCCAAAAATGTTATCATTAGAAGAGATGTACAGTTTGTTGAAAATATATAGGCCTACGAGTTTAGTTCAGCGAATGTGCCACCTCTCTCTATCCCTTCTACTTCTGAAAATATTTCTTCTTCAGATGATGACAGCGAGGATGACAATCCTCCCCCACCTTCTCAGCATACTCCTTCAGCTCCTCAGCTTCCAAAATGGGTCCGTGTTACTCAGGATGCAGCAGGTGCTCTTGCAGGTGATCCTACAGATCAGCGACGTACACATTCTCAGTTCGATAGGGCCTCTTCTTTACTAGGTCAAGCTTCAGCGAATTATGATCCTGACACCTTTGCAAAAGCTTCAAGCCATCCAGATTGGCACGCAGCTATGAATGAAGAATATTGTTCATTATTGGCAAATGATACAGGGGATCTTGTTTCTCTTCCAAAGGGACGAAAACTTGTTAGATGCAAATGGGTTTACAAAACCAAGTATGGACTAGATGGAAAAGTTGATAAACATAAAGTTCGTCTTGTTGCTAAGGGTTTTTCACAAGTTGAATGCATTGACTATACTGAAACCTTCTCCCCTGTTGCCAAAATGAACTCTATCTGCCTTGTTCTTTCCCTTGCTGCCTCTTTCAAATGGGAAGTCCATCAGATGGATGTTAAATCTGCCTTCTTGCATGGGGATTGCAATGAAGAAATCTATATGGAACAACTACGGCTTTTATACAAACAGACTTCAGCTTGTATGTCAGCTTAAGAAATCCCTTTATGGTCTCAAAGCAAGCCCCTCGGGCTTGGTTGCCAAAATGGATAGGCTTTCTTTTAGATACTAGCTTTTTAGGTGTCATTCGACAATACTGTCTACACCAAGAAAGTGGGTAAGTCTCTTATCATTCTTGTTCTTTATGTTGATGATATTATCCTTACTGGTAGTGATCCCAACCTTATAAACCATGTGAAGTCCAGCATTAAAAAGAAGTTTGAAATGACAGACTTAAGACACTTGCATTATTTTCTTGGTCTTCAAGTCTTGTAACCCAAGTAAGGTATTTCCCTTTCCCAATCCAAGTATGCCTGTGATCTTCTACACCACTTTTACATGGAAGACTATAAACCAGCCCCTTCTCCCTTTCAATCTAGAGCCAAACTTTCAGTCACTTGTACTTCCCCTAAAGTTGATGCTACCTTATACTGTCATCTTGTAGGAAAACTTTTGTATCTGACCCATACTCGTCCTGACCTTTTCTTTGTTGTTGGCCTTATTGCTCGGTTTCTGCAAAACCCACATGAAAGTCATTGGAAAGCAACTAAAAGAATACTTCGTTATGTTCGAGGTACAGTTCAGTTTGGGATTCATTACAATGCAGAAGAATCTCCACTACTGGTTGGTTTCACTGATTCCGATTTTGCTGGTGACCTTGATGATCGGAAGTCTATTGCAGGTTATGTCTTCACTCTTGGTTCTAGACCTATTACATGGGCTTGCAAGAAACAAAGTGCCATTTCTCTTTCTTCAACAGAAGCAGAGTATCATGGCGCCGTAGAAGCTAGTAAGGAAGCCCTGTGGCTTCGTCAAATCCTGTTAGAGTTTGGCTTTCAGCAGCACTATCCAACTACACTTTGGTGTGATAATCAAAGTGCCATTCAATTGTGCAACATCAGCACAACAAACACATTGAACTAAACATGCACTTCATCAGAAAGCTAATTCATGACCATGTTCTTGAAGTGCAGCATTGTTCAACTGATGATCAAGTTGCAGGTATCTTTACAAAGATTCTCACAGAGATGAAGTTTACTAAACTTTGATTTATGGTTGGAGTCCAGGAAGTTGTCACTAAGGGGGGATAGGCTCTAATGCCTCCTTCCTTCTCCTATTGTGTCATATTTGTACATCCTTCAATCCTATCCCAAGATGTTCTTAAGGGGGGATGTTAGGATATTCCGACACATAGGAAATAGTTAAGTATAACTTGGTCTAGTGTAGAGTTAGGTAAAGTGTGTTTCTTTACTATGTACTTTGTAACTTACAATCCGACAGTCACGATATGTTCTAGACATGAAGTGATCTGACGGTTCATTCTCTCCTCGGTATTACCGACACTTGATCAGTGGCTTAACACTCGATTGATCCATGATCTCTATTTAAAGAGCATGAAGGGTCGTTTCTAGGGTAACCGTTCATGAGAGAAGCTTATGTAAATTTTCATTCTTTTATTAATAACTTGCTTGAAGTGGCCGCTTTGGCTCAAGTCGTGGACTGTTTCCCTCTTTGAGGGTTTTAACCACGTCAAGAATACTGGTGTATTGATCTTGATGTTTGTGAGCAGTGTCCTTTGGTGTTCTATCTGAGGAACTTAACCTGTAAATTCCTACAGTTATTGGGCAAGAAGAAATTCTGAAGCTGCATTGAAGCTTTAAAGTTGCATCGAAGCTATGAAGTTGCGTCGAAGTTGTGAAGTTGCATCGACGCTGTGAAGTTGCAGCTAGGTCGAAACTGTGAATCTACTCGAAGGGTCGAAGTTGCAGTAGAACATGTTGATCGAAGTTGCAAAAGAATTTGTTGGGCAGAAGAATTTGCTAGAGGTTGGAATTGCAAAAGTTGCTAAGGAACTGCTAGAAGGAAAGCTCGTCAAGGGACTTGGTCTTGGAGGATCTTAGTCAAGGGTCATAGGTCTTGGAATTTGGCAATTGAAGATTCTATAAGAAGAGAAGAATTCTTGCGAGTTTTCCTCTTAGTTGGAGTGGTTTTGTCCCTGGCTAATCGCCTATATCTTGCGTCCTTTGTCTTATTGTTCTATGGTTTGGTAATTGTTTGATGAAGAGAATACTAATAATAATCAAATGAAAGAAGAAGCTAATCAAGTTAAGTAAAAATAAATCACAAGCAATTATCAAAGTAAGAGAAATCACATAATCTAGCTGCCCTAGATTTCTCAACAAACCAAACAGCCTCTCAGAATGGTAGGGGAGGCTGGGTAGGGGACGACTCCTAAGAAATAGAGAAAATAGTAGAACAGAGAAAAATGCAAGGGAGGCAACGAAACAGAGAGGGGACGGTGAAAAGATCAGAGGCGCACAGCACACCAACACAACTCAGAAACACTGAACAAAAGAACTTGCTTTCATTCATTGATCATACAGGTATTTATACAAGATGAAGAAGGTTCTGGATATCAAGTCAGGCGGTGGCTTCTTGAAGAAGCTAGCCCCTTTGTCAATAATCTCTAGAACCAGCATTAAAACCTTTGTTGAATTTTTACTGCTCTACGCCGACTAATTCTAATGACTACGCCGACTATCCCTGTCATACGGTCGTTGTGATTAATGGTCTAACACCTCCCCTTAATCACGACGACCTAAAATTTAACTTGCCTGCTGGTTTAAGTCTCAGCTAGGCTTATAACAAAACATTTCATTTTTGCCTTCTTATTAAAGGGTCCATGCTTGTTCCTTTTCCTTTGCTGGTGCCGTTTCATTTTCACCTTTCTTGTCATAAGATAGTGATTGAGCTTTTCCTTTCTTGATTGCGGGCTAACATTCTTTGTATTCGACATTGCTTCATGTTCTTGAGACTTATACTTGTCCTTAACGCTTGCAATTTCTTCTTTTATTCCTTTTTCTTGGCTGTCAATATCTGCACACTTAAAAACAACTTTAGATTCATAAAAGTAACCATATTGATTCTTGTCATTGTCCTCTTTGAAAAGAGCTTTGCTTTCTTCATTTTCCTTTACTGACATAGTTGGTTGATTTATGTCTTCAACCTCTTTTGCCAATTCTATTGCTGCAATCATCTTATCCTGCATTTGATTTGTGTATGGAGGTAGGCAACTCTTCTCACCAAACAACAACTCATCAATAAGATGTTTTTCATGCATCATATTTAACCACTCATCATGGATACATAATTGTCATCAAATTTGACTTCATATGTTTCTGCATCACAGGGAATTTCCTCACTATCACATGCTACTCTATTGTCAGCTAAAGACATACTTTCAGCCTTAATCCCAGCTATGATGCTTTCAACACAATCACTTTTAGCAACAACACCTTTATCAACTTCAGCTTTCTCACTACCCTCCATACTGTATTTCAATTCAAGAATATCCCAAAATATTTTTGCATCAAGTATTTCACCAAATTCATACAATATATTAGACAAAATATTTTCATCTAAAGCTGATATGATGAGAAACAATGCTATTGCATTTTTATGCTTATCATCAAGATCTATAAAAGCTTCTTGGACAAATTTCCATAAATCTACTGAACCAAGCAATCCTAGGCGCACAGCACACCAACACAACTCAGAAACACTGAACAGAAGAACTTGCTTTCATTCATTGATCATACAGGTATTTATACAAGATGAAGAAGGTTCTGGATATCAAGTCAGGCGGTGGCTTCCTGAAGAAGCTAGCCCCTTTGTCAATAATCTCTAGAACCAGCATTAAAACCTTTGTTGAATTTTTACTGCTCTACGCCGACTAATTCTAATGACTACGCCGACTATCCCTGTCATACGGTCGTTGTGATTAATGGTCTAACAGACGGTAAGAGGAGAATGAAGAGGAAGTGCGCATAGAAGAGATAAAGCGCACAATTGAAAACGATTTTCACAGGTTCTTGTGCGTGATCCCTCTCTCTCTCTATCTGGGCTGGAGGACAACAGGTATTCAAGGTTGATCAAGAAGCAATGGAGTTGATTGTTGAGCATCGTGCCTGACTTGAACTACTGTGAATTTGGGTGATATCCCCTTTGCATTTGTTTGAGGCCACTGGATTGGTAGTCTAAGCGTGTGTGTTCAATGGGAGGCTCAATGAATGACTGAATCACTATGGCAATTGTTGTATAGCTAATAAACCACCTGGATATGCCAATCTGAGTCACTGTGGTGCTTGCTAAGTAGCTGATAAACCACCTGGACAATGGACTACAAACCCTTGAGGTGCTTGCTATGAAAAGACAATTGAGAAACTACCTGAACAGTGGATTCTAACTCCTAAACTGAGCAATACCCCATCTGGACTTTGGGTGAAGCCCTGTGAATGAGCTCAGCGGAGTGAGTGGGTCATTGTGGTGCTTATTACTAGAGAAAATTTGATAAACCATCTGGACAGTGAACTCCATCTTTGAGTGTTTACCAAGCTTTAGTGTGGATTTCCCTAAGAAAGCATCCCCTCAAACTTTGGATTCGGCTCGAGAGTGGTCTGCTGCAAGAAAGTTGCAGTGTAGTTGGCCTATGGTTGGGCAGGAAGTGGAAGTCCCTACTTCAGTTGCCAGCCATCTTAACATAGTGAGATAAGCCTATTTCAAGTATATATTAAATTATGAGTTGCAATGTTTCATGAAATCCATATATCTAGTATGAACTCTTATATATTCCTGAATGTTATTGAATGCTTGAATGGTGAAGATCATTGTAGTAGCCATCTTGGCAATTGGCAATTGGCAATTGAGTTCTAAATTTTGTAGCCATCTTCGCCTAACTCCGCTCTTGCTAATCAGCTCTACTAGGAGAAAGGCATCCCTAGGCTGTAAAATTTCACCCAATGTCGAAACCCATTAGAACTGAGTTATGTTTCTTATTTGGAAAAGGAGGAATGGCAATGTGTTTAATCAAGGCCCTGTTGATCAACCTATTTACCTAAGGTGGCATAATAAATTACATCAGTCTTCGCCCGTCTCTCCCTGCAGATTACAGTGCAGCCGCAAAAAATTGACTTAAGTGTAGATGCACCAATTCCCGGAAGATTGGGAGGAGTGCCTTGCACCATGAGCAGAGAGACCCTCGAACTTTCCCTGGGACCTTTAACGTGTTCTCGTGAAACTTAACGAACTGAGGGGTGGCCAACACCCCAGGTTGTTAGGGAGAGGAAAGTATTGCAACAACTGGCCGTGCAGAACTCGTGGACAGCCAATAAATGACAAGCTTCCGACTCTTCAGTTGCCATGTCAGAGACCAGGAAGCAGCCAGAGAATAATGTCTCGAAATTGCCGTCCCATAGGAGCTGCAGAAGGGAGGATGGGGTGGACCATGCAAGAATGATAAAAATGATCCACCAGCCGCATCGGGTGCTACAACGTAATTGTTGGGCATTATGACTCTATTTACTGATTTTGAATGCCAGTATGGCCTTTGTTTCTGAACACAGAATTTTTTAAGTACGAAGCGTCTATGTATTTGAGAATGTTGGCATAGAGCAGTTTTGATAGTTATTACAGCTTTTAAGACATCTGGCTGATACTTGTGTCAATCCTTGTCGCCCTTCAATAAAAATAAACGAAGCTTTGTATGTACATAATTGTTTATAGTGATCGTTTAAGGAAGCATTTTTTAATCTAAAATCTCATCCAATTAATTGCATTTTTTCAGTGCAAGCAAGCAGAAAAACGATAACCCAACAATTTCAATTACATTAATGACTTTCCCTCTTTTGCTTTAACAAGTTGTTAACGCGCTCCTGAAAAACTCATAAGCAAAAATCTCAATCCAGTCTATCAGAATTACTTCATTTAAGTGATCTTCCATGCGAGTAGATTCAAAACCACTCTAAAACCTAAAAATGCAGAGGTGGGTTTTCCTAGCTGTTGTCTGAACTTCAATTTAACCAAATTTATTTATCAACCGGTGAAAAGCAGCCCTGGAGGAGAGGTAGAATGCGCTTACCTCGCTCCGAAGCCGAACCTGCAACTGTATTTCCAATCTTTGAGTCTCCCCTAGTCAACCCTGACACCTAGTTCCCTTGTAGCATCTAAGAAAAGCTACTGAGGGTGAAATATTTGCAATATACTCGAGACACCTTGAACCTTAAATTCTGATTTGAAGTGTGTTTTGGACTGGGAGAACAATATAAAAAGTAAGGGTTTTGGGAGGGGTGATGTCCGTACTAAAATAAACTTCCTAAAACAGGGGATCGTGAAGTGATGTCTGTTTTCAAGGACAGAAAGAGAGTGGTTGAATAAATTCAATTTTCATTCCCACATATGTGTATTTTTTTTAATTTATTTATTTTTAAAATGGATAAGGTAAAGTTTTATTTTAATTAATGGTTTTTTTATTAACATAAAGAACAAAGTTTCGTGGTTTGAGTTTGGCGATAAAAAAACAGTTACGATTTTTTAATAAAATTTTGTTAAATTTTAAAAAAAAAAAAATAATAATAAATAATAATATAAAATGAAAAATTTGAATCCGTCTATTTATTAATTTATTTTTAATAATAAATACAATGACGAGGTGTGTGAGAAGAAGAGGATAATTATATAATAATATTTATTAATTAATTTTTATTATTTTAATATTTTTTAGTCATGGTATATTGGTAATTTGTTGGAGTAATTTAGATAAGGTTTAAGATGAATATTTTTGCTACTACTAGAACACCAAGAGTATATCTACCAGCCACAAGTCATATATATCAATAACTTGTGACTTAGCAAGAGCTAAAACAATTTGACTCGACCAAAGTAGACTTTATCCTAAAGGGTGCCTTTTGTTTGAGCCTTGTCACAATGAGCCAACATGTGGCTCTACAAGAACTAAAACTGGGCAGAGAGGATAACAAATTGTTTTCCCATCCACTCAAGTTAAACCCACATGAACACTTTGTAAAGAAACCTAAGGGATGTTTCACCACATTTCTACATATCACCCCTAATAAACCTAACAATGTAAACTAGAGCTTCTAACTTAAGGAGATTTTGAGTAGACAATTGCTTACACAAAAATAACCAAATGCCCAATAACATTGGTGATAATTGGTTGAATTCACTCATTCAACTTATTATTCTCACTACCTACATATATAATATAATTTGACATGGATTTATCTTCATAGGTGTACTTGATAATCTTTGTCTTTACCCATTCTTAAATATGAAGTGTTTTTTTAACAAGGGGTTAGGTTTAACCAACCAACTATGATGGCTCTTGGGGTGTGCAATAGATGCAAAAGCATTGGGCCTCCAAGTGGCAACTTGTTTAGAATTCAATAGGGTAGTAAGTAGGTTAATTCTCTTAACTTGATAAATGTTTGTGTTACCTTTTTACTTATTAGCTTTGTTCCTTATTATTGCAATGTGCAATACATCAAACAGCGACCAAAACAATAAGAATAGTGACATAGCATATAGGCTGGAAGCCAGGGCCAAAACCCCTCCTCTTGAGAGGAAAACCCGTAATTCTCTTATCTTCTTATAGATTATTCAATTGACGAATACCATGACCTAGTGACTTAGACAAATACCCTCCAAGATCGAGATCAACTCGGCCTCTAGCTATAGATACTTCGGCCTCCCTCTATAGATCTAAAATTCTAGTTCACAACAACTACTGCAATTGTTGTTGCTTCCCTTGGAGACTTCAATGTCCCTTGAATAGCCTTCTCCTCCCTTCACTTGCCTTTCCTTGAGTCTTAGGGCTACTAAGACACCCTAAGAGACCTTTGCTTGCCTTCTCTTATCTTCCTCTTCCAAGATCGAACCAGAGATAGTCCCAGCGGAGAAACCCTAATTTTGACCTTCTCAAGAGAGAGAGAAATCTCGCCCAAGCACTTCGACTTCTTCTTCTTCGTACCCTCTTCTTTGACTTCTTCTCTTCCTCTTCTTCACATAAAATGAGATGAGTATATGAGATAAATGGAGGACAAGTTCCTCTCTATATATAGGCTCTTCCAAGGGGGAGACGTCGCTCTTCATGTAAGCCGACTTGACAACTCATTAGGCTGACTTGATCTTGGAGGTATTTTGACACTTTAAAGACAAAATATTTTTTCTTTACAAGATACAATATCCGCATAGGGTCTTCAATATATGACAATGACTCTATAATCCCTGTAAGCACTCAATGGGTGTTTGACCTATAAAATAAAAGAACTTGAGGATGAAACCCATGCTCCAATAATAATTTCTTTTCATTTTATTATTTACATGAATATATTTCATACTTATGAAGACCAAACCTAGTTACACATTCTTCAACACTCCCTCTTAACTAGGGAGGTATTCATAAGAGGTACATGGTTATTCTCAATATGAAGAGATCTCATAAAAAGAGTCGGATTGGTAACCCATCTGTCTAGCATCATATCAACTAGCATTGTTTGCATAGCAAGGCCTTGACTAAAAACTCTATCCACATGATTATAGCATAATGTTGGTGAAACCAATGATTCATAGACACCATGATCATTGTCTCACAAGGTTCATACTCCACTCGAGTGTTCACAGAGTATGACCTTCCTATGGATTATTCTTATCTTGGATAGCTAGTCCTCAAATAATATCGGTCCACGGTTACTCTTGTCTTGAATGCCCTACCACATTCTCAAAAGAGTATTGAATGCCAGATGGTTACCCAATCCTCCATTCTTTCTTCCAAAGTGAAGATAAGAATGTAGTGTCTATCTCTCCCTCTCAATTAGGGGGGGTACATCTACCAAACCAAGCTTGGCCCTCAAGTATACAAGCTTCTTGTTTGGAAGTGACTTCGTCAATATATCAGCTACCTGCTCATCAATGGAGATGTATTGTAGCTTCAGCACACCATTTTGTACTAGCTCTCGGATATAGTGATACTTGTTGTTTATATGCTTTGTATTTCCATGAAACACTGGATCTTCAAACAAACGTATACAATTGGTGTTATCACAACGTATCACTGTAGAGTTCATCGATCCTTCAAACAGATCGGATAGCAGCTCCCTCAACCATTTGCTTCTCTGCTTACTTCACAGGTTGCAACATATTCAACTTCAGCACTACTCAAAGCAACTCAATCTTGCTTTTTTCTTATCCATGAGACCATGGAGGATCCCAAATTAAAACATCCCCTTGTAGTGCTTCTTCCATCTTGCTCACTGCCTCCCCAGTCATAATCATTATATCCAACTAAATGGACATCATTCCTTCTATCATATTTTAGATAGTAGTGGATGGTTCCTTGTAGATGTCTCAGAATATGTTTTACTGCTACCCAATGGTCATGCTTTGGCTCCACTTGGAATTGACTAAGTACATTTACTGCAAAGCATATGTCTGGATGAGTATTCACCAAGTACATCAATGAACCAATCAGTTTCCTATTCTTGGAAGGATCCATAGGGATAGATTCAAAACTCCTTATTCTCTTCAAGTTTGTTATCATTGGAGTAGTCACAGGTTTGCAGTCCATAATTTCAAACATTTTCAGTAACTCGATCACATACTTTCCTTGACCCAAATAAACTTCATTAGGTCATTAGCAAACTTCTAGTCCCAAATATTAATGCATCAGTCCTAGATCCTTCATGTCAAATTCTGTTGCAAGTTTCTTCTTACATTCTTCAATTCAACCTTCTACACCTGTCAAGAGAAGATCATCTACATATAGAAGAATGATTATAGGTTCATTCCCTACAACCTTAATGTAAATGTTGGAATCAACAGAGCTTTTTGTGAACCCTATCCTTTGAAGGTATGCACCCATTCTAGCATACCATGCCCTTGGTGCTTGTTTGAGGCCATATAGTGCTTTCTTCAGTCTGCAAACATATGCCTTTCTATCTTTGACTTCGAATCCCAAGGGTTGCTCTATGTAGACTTCTTAATCTATTGTGCCATTCAGAAACAAGTCTTGACATCCATTTGGTGGATGTTCCATCCCATCGATGCTACTAGAGAGACTAATGATCGAATCGTTGTATATCTTGTTGTTGGAGCAAATGTCTCTTCATAGTCGATGCCTTCAAGTTGAGAGAAGCCTCTCGCCACAAATCTTGATTTATACTTATCGATACTTCCATCAACTGCATGTTTGATCTTATAGACCCATTTAGAAGTAACCATAGATTTGTCTTTGGGCCTAAGCACAATCTCCCATACTCCATTCTTCATTATAGATTGATACTCTTCATTCATGGCATCCTTCCATTCTCGATTATTTACAGCCTCTTCAAAGGAGGATGGTTCTGCTTCTATCAGTTTTGTCATGTATGCAACATATCCATAATATCTTTTTGGTTTCTTACTTTCTCTAAATGAGCTCGCTACTCCATGACCTTCTACATCAAGTAGTGTGGATTTCAACCACTTAGGTCTTTTCTTTGTTTCAGGCATGACCACGGGTTCACAGGGACCTTCTTCTTCATGGTGTGATTCTTCCTTTCCTTGGTCAACTTCTTCCTCAAATATCGGAAGTTCTTCATCATTGGAATCTATGGAAAGTTCCTTTGATCTCTTGAATGTTATGCTCTTATCAAATATGACATCACGATCGACATCTATGTGATGTCCATCTCTCATGTAGACCCTATAAGCTTTTGATGAGTTGTTATACCCAACAAATGTCCCCTTCATGCTTGAAGGATCCAACTTCTTTCTTTTGTCCTTTGGTATATGGACAATATTGGATTCTCCAAGGAAGAGTTATGCCAAATCTCCCATGATGCCCTGATTATAGACTAGTTCAGTAGATAGAAATTGTACGAAGGGCCACATGTCACTGTTTCGACCTTAGGACCTAAAACTGATATACAGAAAACTAAAGGTTGTCCCCTTTTTGTAACTTCTTACAAAATTTCAATCTGATGCTCAGAGAGAAAGTTATGGCGATTTTCCCCAGGTTGCTTGTTTGAGATATAATTTAGGAGCCTGCAAAAATCCTAACTTCCTTGGATCCTATCTCCAAAAATATAGTGAGAAAAGATTTGAAATTCAAACCCAAGGTTCACCAAGATTTCGACTCAAATGGGTTTTAATTTCGACTTCTGAAATGTCGTAGAAAAAAAGTTATAACGAAAATTCCACGATGACATGTTTGGAGCAGCGAAACCCTATAATCCAAAGCCTTTGATACCAAATGTTATGTAACCAGCTCACAAAATAGAAGAAAAGGTAGATCAACGACTTGAAAATCAACCTTTTAGAGGGGGAAACCTCTTTTACATTACACAAATGAACAATTCTTGGATGATACAAATGAAAAAGCCGCCTTTCTATATATAGGAGTCTAACGGGTCACAATATAATCAAAGCCATCATAACAATAATAATATAAGGGCACAACAATAACAATAGTGGGCTTATAAGGGGTACAATAATAACAATATGGGGACAATAGGGGCAGAAAAATAACAATAAGGGCTACAATGACAATAGTAATGGGGGAATCACTAGTATTATAGGGACCTAACGTTTCTCTAAGAACTCACATGGAACGAGTTGGGGATGATCTTAGTCATTGATGGGGATCTAATCATGGTTGTTGGTTCACTAATGAGAGATTATAAGAAAAAATTGATGGGGATGGAGAAGATACACCAATAGTGCAACTTTCCCTGGCAGATCAAGCTACCTAGTTGTAGAGATCTTGCAAGGGACATAAGTTCGAGCCAGAAGGAAGTCAAGGTGAGATTGAGGGAGCAACAAAGTCATTTCCAACAGAGTTTCTTAGTAGCAGAGCAACAATAGCTGGGAGGCCAAATTATTTGTGCATAGTGGCTGAGTAGCTAGTACGAGCAACTAGAAACCCCAGTTCAAAGTGCCAGAAAGTGGTCATTACAGTTGCTGGAGGTTGGGAGATCACCCATAAGGCAGGGCGAGTCACCTTTATGGCTAGAGGGAGATATGATGACTCATCTAGAGCTAGATCATGGGCGGTAGTGCAAGTTACCGAGAGGAAGTGTGAGTAGGGCCAAAAAGGTCGAGTTTGGTTGTAGAAGGGAGGAATTTCCTCCAAATAATTTTGGCAATATATTTTGATGGAGGATAGCCAATTTGGCATCCAAATTTGTACTTAGAATTTTTGTTGCTGCATAATAATAATAAAACCCTCATTTGTTGCATCGATTTTCCCACATTGGTTTTTTCAAGGACATTTGTACAAAAATAATGGTGTCATTTTTATTGTGTGTGTGCTTTATATTTCTCCGTTCTAGTATTTTATTTTCCGTATCATTTTTATGGTGAAAAATGCAGTTGTGATTTTATTCGTTATTTTCCGTAGCAAATAAACTGCACTTAGTTTTAATAAGTTAGAATAACAATTTCCATTTGCTGTAATGGAGTTGAAAAATTCACATGGTATCATAGTAGTGTTGAAGACAAATTAGAAGCTCAAAACCAAGGAGGAAATTTGGGTAGGTTTAGAGAGAGTTCTATAACACAATTTCAGGGTTTGGGGAGAGGGCCATCCAAGTAGTTCGAATTGCTGGGCAGAGGGTTCGATTTCTAGTTGTAGGGGTAGGAAAAGTTCAAACAAGCCAATTGCAGTTCCAGTAGGCAGTGATTTTACCGGGAACAATTCTAATAAGCATATCAACCAGTTCATTGAGCAGATCTGGGCACAATTATTTTTGCAACAATTTTGCAGTAGCAGAATCAATGCCTGGTGGAAGAGAAATAGCACACACCCAGGAATTTTTCTCAAAGGGTTTCCAAATTCAGTTTTTTAGAGGAAATCCTTGATTTCCAGTTGTAGGTGGCAGTAGAAGCTGGCAGAACTGTGCATTCCAGGAAGGAGTGCAAGTAGATGAATAGGAAACCAAGCATGAAAGGAGGAGATTCCTGTTTATTTTCCTAGTTGTAAGTTTTGCAGAGAATGGCCTTAATAGGACTTCAAGATAAGGACACGTTAGATGAAGCCTCGAATTATTATATCTAGAAAGCTTGGATGACTTTCCTGTTAGACGAGCATGGTCTAAAGACATATGCAAAGAGATTTGTAGTCGTACCTACAAACCTGCGGCAGCTAGAGAATTACAGAAAGGAGATGGCCAGGGGAAAGTAGTTGATCCTTGATGGCATTCGAGATCATAAAGTCTCATACTTAGCGACAAAGAATACAACTAAGGAAATGTGGGATGCGATTGCTACGCTTTTCTAGAATCGTTCCGAGAAGTGAAAGTTGTTCTTGAAAGAGAAGTTGAGGCTCACCATGATACATAAAGGGTGAAGGAGTGACTCCTTATCTCACCAGGATTTAGAATGTCTGAGACGAGTTTGTTGCAGTTGGAGAATCACCTCAAGAGAGTGAGCTAGTGCATACAAATCTCAATGGTTTCACCCCATCATGGGCCACTTTCTTCCAAGGAATCATTGGACAAGACAACCTACTAGGTTGGGAATGATTGTGGACAGTCTTTACGCAGGAGGAGATGAGGCTTGCTCTAGTTGAGAGCAATATCAACGAAAACAATAGAAAAGGACCGAAAGGCGTGAAGGAAGAGGAAAATGTAGCCCTTGAATCAAAGTGGAAGGCAAAGAAAGGTCCCAGTCAGGGACAAGGCTCACAGGGAGGAGAAAAGAATAAGAAGGATATGTCGAATATCAAGTGCTTTAGATGTGGTGAGTTTGGTCACTATAGTACCCAATGTCTGTAGAGGAAAAAGGACAAGAAGGAGGAGTAGGAGCAGGAAGTAACTTCAACAGAGATCGAAAATTTGTCTTCCAGGTTGGAGGATGAATTCGCTTTGTATGCAGCTATACATTTAAGAGAGAGGTGGGGAGACATTGAGCTCTAGATCTCAGAGTTGTAGAGATTTGGGCAAGCTCCAAGCAAGAATACAACAGACAAGTGTTTCTTCTTGGATCATTACCTTGGCTACCAGGGCCCATAGTATTTAGTAGTAGATGGATCAGTGTTCAGGATAGCGTAGTCATATCTTGAGGGATAGTTGCAGTCAGATGCTGAGAGGCGCAGAGCAACGCTAACAACTACTCAGTAGACAGTGCACAAAAACTAGTTGCAATCAGAGACTCAAGAGATAGTTGCAAAGCCAGTCCAGTGACACAATTGATTCAATTTTTTTTTATTTCTCAGTTCTAGTAGTTGCAACAACAACAACATCAACATGAGAAGTTGCAGTGCAGTGCAGTGCTGACAACGATATAGGTGGTACAATGCAGTGTCAGCAACAACTCAGATGCAGGGTTGGTTTAGCACAAACTGGAAGATGAATCAGAGTTGCACAGTGGCATGGTGGACATTGTGAGATTGTCAGAGTTATCATACATGATTATCATGTATGGAGGATGTTACGGAGACAGTGAAAGAACACCTTCCTTGCTAAGAGGGAGTGTTAGTTTTTGTAGCATCAGATAGGTGTTCTAGTCTCGACTTTGGTCAAAGAGGGTAAGGAACATGGGATATCCAGAACCAAAAAATGTTTAAGGAGAAAACACATATAGATGTCTCAATTAAGTTATTTAATCTATAATTAAATATTTCCTAAGGCTAACTTAGGAAGAGTGATTAATTGATAACAACCAATTGAGAAAGGTGAGCTTTTTATAGAAACTCACATGGTTCGAGTTGGAGATGATCTTATTTATTGATGGGGATCTAATAATGGTCATTGGTTCACCGATGAGAGATTATAAAAAAAAACTCAATGGGGATGGAGAAGATACACCAGTAGTGTGACTTTCCTTGGTATATCGAGCTACCTAGTTGCAGAGATCGAGCAAGGGAGAGAAGTTTGTGCCAAAAGGAAGGTAGGGTGAGATTGAGGGAGAAATAGAGAAATTTCCAACAATTTTTCTCAGTAGAAAAGCAACAATATCTAGGAGGCCGAATTGTTTCTGCAAAGAGGCCAAACATCTAGTACGAGTAGCCATAAACCCCAGTTTGAAGTGTCAGAAAGTGATTGTTTCAATTATTGGAGGCTAAGAGATCACCCGGAAGAAAAATCAATTCACTTCCAGGGCCAAAGGGAGGTAGGATGGCTCATCTAGAGCCAACTCACAAGATGTCTGAATTATCTGGGCCAAGCAGTGCACATTTCTGGCTAGTGTGATTATTGGGAGGTAGTGCGAGCAGGGCAAGGGGGGTCGAGTTTGGTTGCACAAGGGAGGAATCTCCTCCAAATAATTTTGGCAATATATTTTGATGGAGGATAACCAATTTGGCATCCGTATTTGTACTCATAATTTTTATGCTACATAACAATAATAAAACCCTCATATGTTGCATCGATTTTCCCACATCGGATTTTTCAGGGGATATTTGTCCAAAAATAATAATGTCATTTTTATTGTGTGCGTGCTCTATATTACTTAGATCTAGTATTTTATTTTCCGCGACGTTTTATGGTGAAAATTGTAGTTGTAATTTTATCCGTTGTTTGTTGTCAAACATACATGGAATGTAAACAACGCATATGAAAGACAAACATTGAATGCATTTATTATTCATAATGATACATATATATAGTACATTAGCGTGACCCTTGGATTCATATTCCAAGTGGTCTCTTGGACTCCGGTGGCTGTTCACATTCCACACCAACCCACAGAGGATTAGGTGTCCAACATTCCCCACTTAATCCGAAGGGGTACGTATGAGTTCAAAAAGAGAGATGTAATACAAAATGTGCAAAAATGCATGGCAACACTATGCTAAATGTTCTCTTTGAAATGTTGGTATAAGGGGGCGGTTTAAGGATGACCACCAACACTCGAACGCTTAGCGCAGTTCCCGGAACTCTTCCGAGTATGGCAAGAAGCTAAAATCTATTGTAAGAGGAAGTGTCCCTAATGCTTTGGAGAGGGAGACCTTCAACCTGAAACAGGGAGGTCTACAACCTGCAGTGGTTTAAGGATGACCACCAACTTTGGAATTATTAATGCAATTACTAGAACTCTTTCAAAACTGGTAAGAAGCTAAAGTCTTCTGCTAGAGGAAGTGTCCAATGTTATGAAGAGAGGTCTCAACCCCGCATAGATGGTTTAAGGTTGACCACCAATCGAAAGCATGATCAGGGGCATCTTTGTCTCTGGCTAAAACTCTGAATCTGATATGGCATGTTGTGGATTATGCTCGCTTGATGTGGATTTGAAGGTTGTAGATGACCATCACTTTCCCCCCTATTAGATACAAGGTGAGATGATGGAGAAAAATCAACTGCAAGCCTGTTCAATACTCTAGAACAAGTTCTGACATATGATTGAAATATCTTCTTGGCTATTGAATCCCATTGCCAAGAAGCGATCCATCCAAGATGAATCTTTGTTCTTGTAGGAGGCTTGTTTTCGAAGCATCTGTTTGAAGAATGAGTGGATTTATGACAATGCTCACATGGATGAAGATCAAAACAATGATATTTCATATGGCCAACTCGGTCACAATGTTGGCATTTAACAAGTTTTGACTGCGAATGTGGAGGAGTAGAATCTAGAACAGGTGAAGGTGAAGTCTCATGAAGAAATCCTACACTTTGAAATTTGATGGGCTTAGAGTCTGGAATATGAAACAACAATTCCTGGTCATATCCAAGACCCATTCTGTGCTAGTTTTAGACAATATCTTCCCAAGGTTTGATGATGGGCTTGGGAAGTGCACGCTAAATTTAAGCATTTACATGTAATTTTGATGCTTCATTGGGCACTTGATCTGAATCAATTGCAAAATTATTGACTAGATGCTTATGGGAGTCTGTCTCAATGTTTGAACAGAAATAGGTTCAGAATGATGACTCCATTGTTGTAATTCTTCCTGTTGTTGTTGAGATTCAAGCTGCAAAAAATCAATGTTTTCTTTTGCATTTTGTAAACAGGTTTGAATATCGAAAAGACTATCCTTGTTGATGTTTACCATCTCATCTACAATAGAGATTATCAAGGCATTTAGCAACTCTAACGTATCATCAATTATCCATTTCAAAACAATTGAATTAGAGGAATGGTGTTGGCTTCGACTACAAATGCATTGTATAATTCAAAATTGTTCACCCCAATTCATGAACTAATGCAAATTCACGTTCTCCAATTATACAATACAAGTGAGGAGGCATATATTCTATGCTTAATGTGTATACATGACCATAACTTGTACGAACTCAGCTGTCACAACTCACAAGCTGGCTTCAATGTACATCCAATACTCAACACCCATAAACTATTCAGTCCTCAACATTCATAGCTCAACTTCATAACTAAGTTATCATGGCTAGGAATATAAACTACTCAATCTACATCACATATATTCCCATGCATTAAGAGCTAGCTCTCTCTCTCTCTCTCTCTCTCTCTCTCTTAAAGCATAAAATTCAACCTTTAAAGAATGGAATAACATAGAATGGTTTTCAAAACACCACACCGGATTTACAATGACCAATGCACATATATGTTATCACCATAATACAAAACATGACATTCACGGTCTTCAAGAAAGGAGCACCGACACAAAATTCAACATACATTTCTCACATTATATGATTTTCCACCAATGCATATGTAAGAACAATGACATCAATGCACAAGGAGGAGACAAAACGACCATACCCTTTCAACAATTAGACCCGCAACCTTGAAGACTTCGATTTGTAGGAGTCCAGTTCTCCAACCAACGTATGCAGAGACAATAGAAATCAAGGAGCTTCAAGGCTTCAATGTAGAGAAAACACACAATTCAATGGTGCTTCAACACATTTTGTTTTGTATTTCACCACACGAACAATTCATCAACGTAGCATAGGATTAACGCTCCAAATTTTGCTAAGATTTTGTGATTGATGAGAGTATCAAGACCATGACACATTTCGTCAATGTGGTCTTTAGTGGTGGATTTAATTGTTGGAAAACAACACTTCTACCACAATACCAAGTAAACTTTCGAGAGTGGTGGGGGAATTTCTAAGTGTTTCTGCGAATTTTTGATGAGCTCAAAAATTGACAATGTAATGAAGGGCCTTTGATACAACATTTATATAAACCACCGCTTAGGTCCTATGTGGAGGCATGGAGATTTTCACAACTTTGCGTTTAAGATGGCATAGCGAACCAATACCCATTCGGGGTTCCCGACCACCGGTTTTTGGTGAGGAGCGGGAATATGAGATGGAGTATTTAGAGAGTTATACCTTCGTAACGTCCCATGGCCCCAGGCCCATTACAAAACAAATATACAAGGGTCGTGCTGAGATTCAGTTACCGCCCAAGTGAAAAACAACTGTTTTCGAGGCCTCTAGTTTCATGGATTCTTCGGGTTTCATGCTTCATATTTTCTCAGTGCTTGTTATCTCTGCAGACGAAAATTGAGCCACAGGAAGGATATATACATGTACATAGGTGACAGAGCATTTTGCAGTGTATAATGCGGATACCAGCAGATTGTAAGTGATGAGAAGAAGAAGGAGGATCATTGAGCCGACGTTGAACTGAAATGAGTTGGAGCACTGAGCCGACGTTGAGCCGAAATGAGCAGGGAGAGATGTTAAGGCAAGGATTGTTAGACACCCTAGATATACGATGTTACGACATGGATGTTAGAGATGTTAGGTGCAGAGTGGACAGAGTCATGGCAAACGAAGTAATGTCTAATGCACAATAGAAGGAGCGTTACCCACAACACAAGTAGTGATGGGTTAGAATGCAAAAATAAAGGAGATACATATAAAATAGGATGCCCAAACAGAAGAAATTCTAAGACTTGAGAATCATAGAGTTCTAACAATGTAGGAAACACAAAACAAGAAATGTTGGAGTTGATTTTGAGTGACAAACTTGCACCAATATCAGGCAAAGAGAGGGGTAACACGTCTCTGCTCTTAGAAAAGTTTTGAAAGGTGCAAAACTGATAAGGAGGAGTGCTTAGATCTACAAAGACCACAAAACAATGGCTCAAATTTGAGCAGAGCAAGAGAACACCCACTTTGATACCATGTAAAACATAGATGGAATGTAAACAACGTATATGAAAGATAAACATTGAATGCATTTGTTATTCACAATGATACATATATATAGTACATTGGTGTGACCCTTAGACTCATATTCCAAGTGGTCTCTTAGACTCGGTGGTTGTTCACATTCCACACCAACCCATAGATGATTAGGTGTCCATCATTTGTCATAGAAAATAAACTGCACTTAATTTTAATCAGTTAGAACAATAATTTCCAGTTGCTTCAATAGAGTTGAAAAATTCACAACTATTATTTGGGTGAAGCGCAGGTATGGTAGTAATGAAATCACACTGCAATACATTTCATTTAATATGAATTGCATAATAATGCTAATGTCTGCTTGAAGAATAATAATGGTAATGAATGCTTTGAAGAATCATGATGTTGATGGCATGATCTAAAATTAAGGTCTTAGATTACTTTTAAGGTATTACAGACTCATGTGCATGGATTTGTTGTTATTACTTAGTGCAATGGATCGATAAGATTGCGAATAATATAGACAATTGATCAGTTAGAGAAGCATAATAGATAAACACACATAAACACAACGAGTTTAATATGGAGTTCACCCAAAACTCTTGGGCTACGTCTCCTAGTCCAACCTTCAGTGGTGACCTCTCTATTATGTCTTCAAGAACAAAATTTTACAAAATGTGAGCTCAAATTGAGTCTCAACACACAGATACAAACATCAGGAGTTTGCTTGAATCCCTCAAGCCTCTTTGAGTACACAGACTCTTTCTTTCATTCTTTGTCTTTGTTTTCTCTCTGTCTCAGCACTGCCTCTCTCTGTCTCTGTCAGTATGTGGCTTTAAATCTAATCGACGCTATCTGTTCGTTTCCCCTTCTCGGGCTCTCTGGCTTCCGACCTCTGTTCGCTCGAATCCCCTTCTGAGCGTCACCAATCATGGCATAATGCCTTCAGGGAAGGTGGCCACCTGTTATGCAACGGAAGGGACCGTCGGGCCTTTGAAATCCCCAAAAATAGCGTTTTTCGTTTACATAAAGAAATACTGTAAAACACAGGAAAAATCCGCCAAATCATAGCTCATCGGACTTCAAATATTATGAATTCCACCCTATATTCCATCAGGTCCACCTTTAAATCGCTATCGCATATCTACCATTGATCTGTGTGATCATGATCCAATGGCTGAGATCCATTTTGGGCGGCGAAGGTGTACAGAGATTACCTTCCCGAAAAGGCGGCTTTCTCACGCCACGTGTTGGCCAGTGGATGGGATCGGGCGGAGCCCAGTCAAAACCACTTACCGCCTATGGCCTGCCCGAAATCCCACTCATTTCGTGGTTTCCCTTTGTATTTGGAAAATACATTAAAACATTGAAAATCTCGCAAAATGGCTTTATGGCAGAGTTGAAATGTTATACATATGCATTCATAAACCTTTTTGGGTCCGGTTTCATCGCTTTATTCGCATTTTTTTCATTTATTTGGCGAGAATATGAAATTCACAGAAAAGTGCCATTTTCCGGATCTTAAGATATATCAAATATCATTTATAACTTATAGATATTAATATTAATATATATGTTAGGTTATATAAAGTCTATGTTTTATGGGTATTAATTAAATAATATTAATTTATAAAAATTAAAGTTAATTTTAAGTTTAATTTTAAATCTCATTAATCTTTCAAGCCGACCTGTGCTGTTCCTTCAATATTCTTCCCTTCTGAGTATTTTTCTCTTCCTTCCTGCTCTTCTTTTATCATCTTTCTCTTAACCCTGATGATGGATCCCATTTGGGATTCGAAACGTTGGTGTAAAAATTCTCTTACTGTGGATTCTCCGATCAAAGATTTGAAAATTTATAACTTTATCGGGTTCGTCTATCGCAAGCCATATTTGTATCGACCCCACTCCTTTGTGTAGCCCCGATAAGATTGATCACAATCGCATATTGCATAGACCCCCGGGCCGTTTGTAAGTGCTCCTCTGTATTCGCCGATTGCGATATCGCGAGTTAACTCGGGCCGTCGATCTGCGCACTTGATTGACGGTCCTTGTTGACTTACGCTGATCGCGATCGCAATTGTCATATGATAGGCTCTGATATCCTCCGCCAATTGTGATATGCTGATCGGATCTGGACCGTTGATCGGCCAAATTCGACTACTCCTGTGCATCATTCCTTTGACCTCCGATAGGCCTTATTTCACTGTTTTCTTCATGTTTTTGCCTCCCGATAGTGTAATTCACCTTTTTAAAAGGTTCTTCCTAGGCGATAGTTTTGAATGTTTGAAGACTTAGAGGGTGTTTAGATCCATTTTGGATCATGCCTTCCCACTGAAAAAGATTTTTGACCACCAAAAGTTGGTTTTTAAGCATCAATTAAGTGAGGATACAACTTCATCACTTGTCCAATCTCTATCCATCATGCACTGCTTGGTTTTGAACGTTTGAGTCCGATTCTAAGGTACTCAACATCCCCTCTGCGCGTAGTTCTCACCTTCCTGTCCAGAACTGTATCCTCTTGCAACTCATTGAGATATTCAGGCAACAAATCATCAATAGAAGGCAACCGACTTTGCTCTTCGGGATCTTCAATCAATGAAGGTTCATATTGTCTCAAGTTTTGTGCATTAATGACTGAATAGATATGCATATAAGTTGGTAAATCAAGGCGAAAAGCGTTTTCACCAATTTTCTCAAGTATCTTGAAAGGCCCATACCTCATTGGCTTCAGCTTCTTACCTTCACCTTGCATTTTATCTTTGTTGATGTACAGCCAGACTTGATCACCAACTTGGAAGCTATGCTCAATTCAATGCTTGTCATGCCTTGCCTTGTACTTGGCCTGGCTTCTTTCCAGCTATTCCTGCACTGCCTGGTGAATTTCTTAGATCTGTTCAATGAACTTGGTTGCTTTGTCCACATCACTGTGTCCATCATCTGTTATGTCTTTTCCAAAGACAAAATCCAAGGAAGACCTTGGTGTAAAACCAAAACAAGTCTCAAAAGGAGATCTCTGTGTAGAAGAGTGTTTGGCACGGTTGTAAGCATGTTGCACATAACACAAATGTTCATCCCAAAGCTTGGGATGCTTTCTACAATAGCCCCTGAGCAACTAAATTATTGTCCTGTTGGTCACCTCTGTTTGGCCATCTGTTTGTGGATGAAAGGCTGTGCTCTTCTTCAGTATGGTGTCCATCAATTCCCACAGACCTGACCAAAAATTCCCAACAAATTGGGAATCTTGATAAGATATAACGGAAATGGGTAACCCAAAATGAACCCATACATGCTAAAAGAAAATTTTCGTTGTTTGTTCATTTGTAATATGCTTGTCACAAGGTATTAAAATACACATCTTGCTGAACCTATCCACACTAACATATAAATAGTCTGACATTTTCTAGATTTTGGCAATCCCCCAACAAAGTCCATGGAAACAATTTCCCAAGGACAAGAAGGCACTGGTAATGGAGTGTACAAGCCTAATTTTCTATTGTTGGGCTTGCTTTTAGCACACATGGTACACCCTTTAATATATCTAGAAACGATTTCATGCATTCTTGGCCAATAACAGAACCTTTGCAGCTGTGCAACTATTTTACTTACACCAAAATGACCTAATATAAGAGAAATATGTGCTTCTCGGATTATGTTAACTCTTTCAATTTCTGGAATGCATAACTTTCCCAAATGATACAAGAGTTGGTCCTTAACATAATAATCCAAGTCTTCTACTTGTTTTCCATGACTTAAAGTTGCATATACATCTTTAAAATCTACATCTTGAGCATATTGTTCAATGTAGCTTTCATGCATTACTGAGTTATGCTTAAGTATAGTAGATGCATATATGATTGGTTTGGATAACATATCTACAACCTTATTGTGTATGCCATTCTTATATCAGATGACAAGATGAAACTGTTGTAGAAAACCCATCCACCTATGGTGTTTTGATTGCTGCAATTTAGATTGTGAGTGCAAATATTGAAGTGGTTGATGGTCTGTATGGATGATTGTTTCTTTGCCCATTAAGTAATGTTTCCACTTTTTCACACTCTGTACTAATGCATATAGTTCTTTATCATATGTGGGGTAATTAACTACTGTAGAATTAAATGTCTCAGAATGATAGCATATGGGTTTACCGTGTTGCATCAAAACTGCTCCCATGGCATAGTCACTGGCATCTGTTTCAATCTCAAATGGTCATTGAAGATCTGGCAGTGCTAGTACTGGTGTTGTACTATTTTTTTCTTTTATGGTGTCGAAGGATTTCTGCTATTTGCCTCCCCACTGAAACACCTTATTCAATCCTGTTAAAGCATGTAAGGGAGCTACAATCAAGGAAAAGTTAGCAATAAACTTTCTCCAATATTCTGCTGCTCCTAGGAAGCTCCTAATTTCTGTAGCAGATTTGGGTTTAGGCCAATTCACAATGACTTCAATCTTAGAGGGATCTATGACTTCAATTAACCACCCCCTACAATATGACCCAAATAATTTAAAGATGCTTTGCCGAATTCACATTTTGACAATTTCACATAGAGATTTTCTCTTTTCAAAACATCTAAAGTCTGCTTTCCATGCTTCAGATGTTCTTCCCATGTTTTACTGAAAACAATAATGTCATCTAAGTAAAGAATTACAAAATCATTAATAAAAGGCTTGAGTACATCATTCATAACTCTCATGAAAGTGGCAGGAGCATTAGTTAAGCCAAAAGGCATAACCAGCCATTCATACAGCCCTTGCTTTGTTTTGAAAGCAGTCTTCCATGCATCTTGTTCTGCTACTCTAACCTGATGATAGCCACTACGTAAGTCCAACTTGGAAAAGTAAATTGCCTCTTTCAGCTGATCTACTAGATCATCAATGCAAGGAAGAGGATAACAATTCTTGATCGTTATTTTACTCAGTGCTCTGTAATCAATGCACATCCTCCACGAACCATCTTTCTTTCTCACCAACACGATTGGAGATCTGCATGGTGATGTGCTTGGTCTTATGAACCCTTTATCGAGTAGCTCCTGTACCTGCTTCTTGATCTCTACATTCTCTAAAGTGGATAACCTTTTATACCTATAGCTGTGACTGTTGTTTCATCACCTGAGTCTGACCCCAAATCTTTTTGAATAACAGTAGCAATCTTCTTCTTCTTGCCATCGAACTTCTTGAGTTTCAGCTCCGGATGCAAAGACTAGCAATGTGCATCATCATGTCCATCCTTCTTGTAGTGAGTGCATGAAGGTTTGTCTTTTTGTACAATGTTTTCCTTCCTCTCTTTCCATCTGAGCTTCTTCTTTTCCTTGTTCTTGCTTGCAGTGGGTTTTGATGATCCCCCAATCTCTGGGTTCACATTCTTGCCTCTAGCCTCTAGATGTGTAGCCTGAACATATACCTCATCTATGCTAGTGGGGTTAAACATGAGAATGGTGTGCCTCAAATAGCTATGCAAACCACTTATATACTTCAACAAAGTTTCAGGTGAGTCTAGAGAAATGCCTAGAATTAAAGCTCTTTTTCTAAATTCTTGGGTATAGCTTTATACACTTTGCCCCTTTAATTGGCGAAGAGTTTGCCAACTCATCATTTCTTGTTGCATATAAGCTAGTGGATAGAATTGTTTTTTAATGGCAGAAACAAATTCACTCCAGGTAGAAATAATTTTACCATGCTTCTTCAAATCAGCTTGCATCCTACCTTCCCACCACACTAGGGCAGTTCCTCCAAGATGAAGGCTATCCAGTTGAATTTTACTCCTTTCTGAATCAATGTTCTACACCTTGCAATACACATCAATCTGTCTAATCCAGTTATCTAGCTTTTCTGCATTTAATTCTCCATCATAGACTGGCAAATCAAATTTTACATCTAATTTAATCAAAGATGTTTTCTTCTTTTTCTTTTCAGGGCTAGAAGGAGGAGTTGATGGAGGAGACTCTTCCCCTTTCCCTTTGCCTTCTGAATGGGCAAATAGAAGAGGTTCCTCTACTCCTTTGCCTTGTTCGGGTGTTAAGGTGCTTGCACCTCGATCCTTCTTAAATTCCTGATACATTTCTTCCACCATGGTTCTCATGGTCATGAAACTGTCCATGAACTGAGGTTCTGATTCCAATGGGGCTTCTCCAACCATTCTCCTTTGAGCGTAGACTCTTCCAATCTCTGGATTAGTCTCAACAAGCTCTCCTTCTCCTATTTTGAGCTTTGACCTAGTTAGCATTCAACAATCCAGCACAAGCTTGTCTAACCTTAGCAAACCTAAAGCTCTGATACCACTTGATCTGAAATTAAGATCTTAGATTACTTTTAAGGTATTACAGACTCATGTGCATGGATTTGTCTATATTACTTAGTTCAACGGATCAATAATATTGCGAGTAATATAGACAATTGAGCAGTTAGAGAAGGATAATAGACAAACACACATGAACACAACAAGTTTAATATGGAGTTCACCCAAAACTCTTGGGCTACGTCTCCTGGTGCAGCCTTTAATGGTGACCTCTCTATTATGTCTTCAAGAGTAGAGTTTTACAAAATGTGATCTCAAATTGAGTCTCAACACACAGATACAAACAACAGGAGTTTGCTTGAATCCCTCAAGCCTCTCTGAGTACACAAACTCTTTCTTTCACTCTCTATCTCTGTTTTCTCTCTGTCTCAGCACTGCCTCCCTCTGTCTCTGTCAGTCTGTGGCTTTAAAACCAATTGGTGTTGTCTGTTCGTTTCCCCTTCTCGGGCTCTCTAGCTCCCGCCCTTTGTCTGCTTGAATCCCCTTCTGAGTGTTAACAATCATGGCATAATGTCTTCAGGGAAGGTGGCCACCTGTTTTGCAACGGAAGGGACCATCGGGCCTTTGAAATCCCCAAAAATAGTGTTTTATGTTTACATAGAGAAACATTGTAAAACACGGGAAAAATCTGCCAAATCACTGTTCGTCGGACTTCAAATATTATGAATTCCACCTTATATTCCATCGGGTCTGCCTTTAAATCACTATCACATATCCACTGTTGATTTGCATGATCTCGATCCAATGGCTGAGATTCATTTCGGGGGGCGAAGTCGTACAGAGATTACCCACTCGAAAATGTGGTTTTCTCACACCAGTGTCCACAAGTGGATGGGATCGGGCGAACCGTTCAAAACCACTTACCACCTACGGCTCGCCCAAAATCTCGCTCGTTTCATGGTTTCCCTTTGTATTTTTGGAAAATATATTAAAACATTGAAAATATCGCAAAATGGCTTTATGGCGGACTTGAAATGTTATACATATGCATTCATAAACCCTTTCGGGTCTGGTTTCATTGCTTTATTCGCATTTTCTTTGTTTTTCATTTATTTGGCGGAAATGCAAAATACACAGAAAAGTGCCATTTTCTGGATCTCAAAATATATCAAATATAATTTATAGCTCTATTGGGTCCGGCTATAGCAAGCCATATTTATATCGGCCCCTCTCCTTTATGTAGCCTCGATGTGATATTGCGATGCGATTTATCGCAATCGCATATCGCATAGACCCCCGAGCTGTTTGTAAGCGCTCCTCTGTAATCGTCGATTGCGATATCACGAGTTAACCTGGGCTGTCGATCTACGTGCTTGATCGATGGTCCTCGTTGACTTGCGTTGATAGCGATCACAATTGTCATATGATATGCTCTGATATCCTCCTCCTGCTACCGCTGATTGCGATATGAAAATCGGATTTGGATCGTTGATCAGACAGATCCGACAGCTCCTGTGCGTCATTCCTTTGACCTCCGATAGGCTTTATTTCAGTGTTTTCTTCATGTTTTTGCCTCTCGATACTGTAATCCGCCTTTTTAAAAGGTTCTTCTCAAACGATAGTTTTGAATGTTTGAAGACTTAGAGGGTGTTTAGGATCCATTTTGGATCATGGCAATTGAGTCCCTAAAAGATAGTTAGAAATTATATTGCATTAATTACAACTAAATTATGGATTAAAAAAAATACACTGAATAATAATAGTGTGGATTAACTAGTAGTTTTTGTATGCATACTTTTATAATGTTTAATGGCACATTAAAAGAAAACTGCTTGGAATTATAATGCATTGTTTACAGTTTGTGGAAAAGAATGAATGTGTGCATTGTTTTGTGTGATAAAGAAAGAGTAAAGGAAGGCATGGGTTGTCTATGAAGTTGTTAATAACATGTTTAAAGAAGACATTAAAAGAACCCCTTTCAATGTTGAGAATAAACAATGAGTCAAGTGGTAGGTCTTGACTGTATGGCTAATAGTCAATTGTGTCTTGTCATGGATTTTGATTGAGTTTATGATAGTTTGGTGGCATAGACTATTTAGTATAATGCACTACCTCCCACGAGAAAGCATTACATGACATCATTGTTGGTGATTGCAACAGTAATAAAATGTATGCGATCTATCGACAACCTATATTGCAATATCCATCATTCATTTTTTGACTGAAGATTATTGTTAGAAGTTGTAAATAAATATGATGGTGGTAATTCATTTTTAGGATTTTGGTGTAATAGTGACAATATGTTTTTGAATTTGGGTTTGATTGGATTCTAAATTGTTACCATATTTGTTATTGACACTCAAGTACTAATGCTAAATTATTGTTCTTGTATGAGTAAAGCTTTATATAGGCTTTTTTTCATATTAAGATAGTATGCAAGAAACTATGATGACTACGGAAGTAGATATTTATTTATCCATTCATAAATATTTGAATGTTTTATAAGAACTTAGATTGCGATAATAGCGGTGCCTTATAAAAGAAACTGATAGAAATGCATGGTTATGTCAATAATAAGAACAAAAAGAAAAAGGGATTGTGGGTTTTTTATGAACATGCATAAATGATAACTAGTTTGATAAGGGCAACAAAAATTATTTGATATTTTGATAATGTACTATCCAATAATGGAAATGCATGAGATGAAACAGATTATGTATGTTCTACAAAATAAATGATAGAACTAGTAACAACTAGGCACTGTTGATTATATTGATTGCTCAAACCTCAGATATGACATTGTAATTTTACAGGTTGATTATTCAAAGATGGTGTTAGTATGAATAAGTCAATATATATCATGCATCTAACAAAATATTGGATTTTCATCTTTTATGAATATTGTTGGTGACACTACACATTAAACCTAATCAATTAGGTCCAATATGTTGTAGAATTTTGTTGTCTTCATTAGCATTACTAAACAGAATTTGGATGGGACTTGAATCCGTTGACATTATTGATTTCTTTGAGCAAAAATGTTTGCCTGATTGACTTCAAGTTAGTAACGTTGCATAATGACTTTTGGTTAGAAACATATGCACGAGAATGAAATATCATTTTGCATGGATTAGAACTATGGTGGATGGTAATGGCTATATGTTTATTAAAGGTCTTGTTTCTTTGATTATTTTTAGGAAAAGATCTCCGTGGGAATTTTGTTTTAAATTTCTTTAGGGGCATTGTCTGGAGGGCATATGCTTATTTTCTATGCTTACTCTTAATGCATGGAAAATGTTTGTGTAAGTGGAAAATTGATAGGACCATTACCTTGCTACTTTGTTAAAGTATTGATAAATGTTGATACATCTGAAAAATGAAATGCATCTTGAGTATACTTGACAAGATGTTTTGTAAATAAAATTATTTTGTGGAAGGTATGGTTTCATGAAATGCAGTTGTGACTAATGTTGCTAGTATATTTAAGCATGGGTAGCTTAAAGGCAACATAGTGATGCCATTAAGATTTTGACAACACAAAACTTAAGAATTAATGAAAGGTAAAAGGGTTGTAATGAGGTTTGCAACTGGAAATGTAAAAGTATAATCTTCACCATTACGACGTGTAAGATTTGTGTAGAATTATATAATAGTATAATGATGTATTTTCTAAAATGCTTGTTGATTACTTTGTGGAAAACTTGAAATGAACATCATCGTGTGACACATTAGAGAAATTTTGAGGTAGAAAATGGGCCTCAAAACAAAAATGTATAACCAAAATAAACTTTATAAGAACCAATAGAATTGAAGATGATGATGTCAACCATGGGGGATGATTCACCATTTCTGGAGTAAAATGGTAAAATGATAAAAAAAAATAAAATAACAAAACTACTTTTTCAACTTGTATTTTCAATTTATCTCCCTACAATTTTATTCAAATTTCGAGCGAGAGTACTCATTAGATGTGTAATTTATTTTTTCATCAAAGGAGTATCCACATTGAATACTTTCGATGGTTCCCACTACATGAAAAATGAGAAATACATGAAAAATGTGATTGCAATCACATTTTTTCATCTATTTCTCATTTTTTGTGTAGCGGGATTCATCAAAAGTATTCAACATGGGTACTCCTTGGACGTGAAATTATATTCTGCATCCAACGAGTGCTCCTGCTCAAAATTTAAGTAAATTTTAAGAAGATAAGCTCAAAATATAAGTTGAAAAAGTAGTTTTTTTCTTTTTTCACTCCAAATTTTGATGAGGTAATCTAATCTTATTTTATTATTTCCAATTTTATTGAAATTTTTTCCTTAGAAGGCCCATTTTAGACCTCAAAATTTCTCTAATGTGAGGATGCTCGGGTAATAGGGCTTGAAACTTTTCAAGGAATCATGAGCTGGTAGGAATCATAAGTGATAATTGGGAAATGCCTCAAGGAAACATTTTATGGTAACATAAATAAAACTATAACTTGATAGTTAATATTTTATGCAGATTGACAAACAATGTCAACACAAAATGGTAAATCTATTTTAAAATGAATTTTGTGATTTTCTAAGATGACATGCGGCTGAAAAGCCAAAAAGTGAAAAGTAAATATTCTTTATGAGAAAGTAAATATTTATTTTGTTGATTAAATGAAAGCGTTTTATTTACTATTTTTTTTTTGGGTAATACGAGAGGAGCCACCACATGAGAGCTTAGACTCCTAACTATCAGGAAACAATGAAAATTAGCTATAGTCCATGAAGGGACAGGAAAAATCCTAGTTTTTTACCAAAAGGAATGACCCTATTTGGATGATCTAACCACCAAGAGCTAACATGACTGGAGATAAATGTCATGGGTGGAAGATGTATGAAAACACTGTGGGAGATAAAGGTAGTATGAATTTATAGGTGCCAGTGACAAATAAAGACTGGACCTATACCTAGATTTAGCAGGACACTGCTTGGGTTGAGGAGGTGTAAATCTATGAAATATTTTTTATTAGTTTCCTGGCAGTAAAGGAGCCTAGTGCTCAGGGAGGAACTACTAGAATAGTAGTTCGAGGACGACCTCTATTGTATTTCCAGTCATGTCGATATCTTTAGCAAGGGGCTAATAAATTATGCACTTTGTGTAGTTAAGATTACTTTGACCATTTCGGTTATTAGAGAGCTATGTGGTCTCTGAGTACTTACAAAGGTACTGTGATAAATTATTTATATTTGAAAATATTATGATTAAAAAATAATATGATTATGACTGAGAAATACTGGATTTCATATGCCATGGGGTGCTTGTCAAGGAGGTTGATAAACCACCCAAGGTGCTTGCTGTTGGGTTGATAAACCACTTTTAGAGTGCTTGCCGCAATTGATAAACCACCTGTAATTAAAATATTGTGTGAAGTGGCCATGGTTTCCAAGAGTATTGGCAAGTAACAATAAGTTCCTTGTTTTTACGAAATTGAACAATAGCTAAAAGTTTGAAAATAAAAATTGAATATCTTTGTAGCTGTAAATATTTATGATTATTAAAAATACATTATTGTTTTTACTCATTAGTATTTGTCACCAAAAAAAAGAAAAAGAAAAAGAAAATCATTCATTTTGAATGAGAACCATCCCCTTTTGGTTGTTTTGATTATAGAGCTATCATGACTGGAGATAGATGTCTAATTAAAACATGATCTAAAAAACAGATTGCAAGAGATAAAAGCGATCTAAATTAAAAGACAAAGTCCCCATTGGAGATAAAGACTAGGAAAAATATAATAATGATAAAAGGAAGGAGAGATAAGCATTGAGGACAGTGTTATCTTTAAGGGGGGAAGAATGTAGTATCCTTAAAACTCATAATAATGTTTAGCATTTATCTAATATGAAAATATTAATGTTTTAATATGTTGACGTGTGGTTATTCTCTTTCCATACTAAGGTTAGCATCAAGAACTAGTTATTAAAACAAGGCTGCATAGCTAGCATTTCCACACAACTTAGTTCAATTATTGAATTTTGAAATGTATGAACTAACTATTGTATTTGAACAAGGGCTACTTTGTAGATATCCTTGCTTATTATAAGTATCCTTAAATTAGAGGCCCATGTCACAAATGTTATCAAATGTATTATTATAATAGACGTACATGAACGCATGTTATAAACGTTGACTAGGGCCAACCTAATTTTAAATATTAAATTATTTGTTTATTCGTAGGGCCCTAATAATGCGAAAGTGTTTATAAATAACATTATAATATCAAATAATAGATGTTAAATAATTTAACGTGAATTTTAGTAAATTAACCATTAGTAATACATGGTTTATGATAATATGTACTTTCGTTGATTTGTCCATAAACACAATAATATCATTAGATAGTGATAATATTATAATATTATTATCCCCATAGGTTATTATATGCGTTTAAGTATGGAATCGTTTGTCAACTTTTAGTATGTGTTATCTTTCGTGATGTATACTCTATTATGCCTGCCTTTGGCATGTATTATGTATTAGATTTTTGTTTGACCATCTATTTTGGTAAAAAATGTTAAATAATTTTCAATTTTACAAAGTAAAACTTTAACAATTACTTTTTTATTTATTGCAATATTTTTAATCAGCATTTATTTGCTGTAATTTAAAAATCTTATTATTCAATACTTCTTACTTAATTCGTGATTGCATAATAATAAATAATAACTTATAAGTAAATGGTTAATAACATTTACGATTATTTGTACCTGAACATTAATGGTTCCACCGAAACACTGATTTCAAAAAATTCGATAAATTTGAAACACCAATAAATTATTGTATCTCAACGAATACATTATTAAAGATTGAATGCTTATTATGCCTGCCCCCACTCTAAGATTTTTGTATATTTCTGGTAGTTGTTAGATCACATTTATCAGGATATTTGTCCTCCTAAATATAAAAGAAACTTGTGGGCTAGGAAACATGTGCCCATTATAATTTATTGAACTTCGCCATCGCTTTTCTTGGAGTACATGTCCTCAAAACTTGTGCACATTAATGCTTATTAGACTCTATGACCAGAGGTTCAGAATCCGTGCGATAACCCTTTACCTTTTGGGCGATCTAATATTACACTTGGTTAGGATATGTGAGGTCTTACTGCAGAAACAAGGTGGGGACTCGTACAATATATATATTATATATATATATCTATATATTATATATATATATATATATATATATATATATATAATTATATATATATATATATATATATATATATATACGACTTGTAATATTTATATATTTATAAAAATTATATATATATATATATATATTACAAAGTCGGTTGCTGTATTAATATCTGAAAAAAAGGAGGGAGCTTGGACTCCTGAAAAAAAGGAGGGAGCTTGGACTCCTAAGATACATGAAGTGCTGAGGTAAACCAGGATCAGAGGAGTTACAAAAAGGAATTTTCTCCTTAATCCTACTTGTTCTGGCTTTGAGAAAGTCTAGACAGAAATAGACTCTTACAAATTGAAACAACAAAAACTGACAATTGCAAAACATATCTAATCTATGTTAATGTGGCTGATATGCTGCGCTATGGACTCCTCCAGCTTTTCATCCCCATCGATGTGCTTGGCGCTTGAAGAGCTTGGGGCAACAGTGTTGCGCTTGTCCATCATATATTTCAGAACCTCTATGGACTCTTCCGCATGGCTGCACCTGTTAGACAGATGGTTGAATTGCTCATGTAGAGAAGAGACCTTGTGCAGGAACAGATTGATTTCCGCTCGGTACTTGTCGTTGATGATACGGTTCTGATTGTCGATTTTTGCATCTAAAATCCTCTGTTGATTGTCTAATATCTTCTGTTGAGCTCTTATATCCTCCAGCTTTTCTTGAAGATCCGCACAGTGAACGCAATCCTCATTGCATGCCATTGTTGAGATTGGAGAGAAGAGGATGGGATTACAGAAAGAGGCAATGAGGTTCTGCAGATGGGTTCGGACAGAGGAGGAGGCAAAAGTCACGACCAGGTCAACAAGGATCCAACATGTAACAGAGGCAAGAGGAAGAAAGGTTCTCGGGGAGGACTGCCGAGAACTATAGAACAGAGAAACTGATAAGAGGAAGGGCGCTAAATAGTGCAAGAAGAAGGGGTAATTTATAGAAGGGTGGGGAGGATGAGGGCCAGACACGAGGATATAATGAGGAACATGAATAAGATGCAGGAAGACCATGAGGCTGTCCTGAGGGGTCAAAAGGGTGAGGTTGATTAGATACAAATCAGCGAAGTTACTGATTGTGTTTAGAGTAATAAGGGGATCGAATCTGAACCAAATCCCTATGCTGATAATGATCTTGTTGTATGTCTGGAAAATTTGAGTCCACTTCCATCTGTCAGAGCTATCCGATTTGATGCAGGGTAAACTGATTCGGTTCATGGAAAAGGTTGTTGAGTCCCCTTGGCATTGCAAAGTAAACTGCTCATTGTCTTGTAGCAAGCCTTGTTGGCGTGCCTGTCAGCTTGCTTATTGAGAGAACGAAGGATGTGATGAAATTGTAGATTAACCATTGTCTCGTGCAAGAGTTGACAACGCTGAATGACCTGCTGTAGGATAACATTAGGTGATTCTTTCTTTTGAGCCATTAAACTAATAACAACCGATGAATCTCTGAAGATTTTTGATGTTCTTATACCAAGTCTGATGAGCTAGATTAGCCCTTGATATAGGGCCAACGCTTCTGCCCTGTTATTAGAGATATTCCCTAGACCCCATTCATAGTAGAGGACGCAGTCCCCATTGGCATTGGAGATCAATCCCCTTGCTCCAGCGATTCCTGGGTTTGACTTTGATGCTCCGTCGAAAAAAAGGTAGTAATTGTTGCATTTTTGTAACCAATTTGCAAACTACTCCTCTTTTAACCTAATCTTCCAACTGTGGGTTTCCTGGCTACGCTGGTCTTTCACTATATTGCCATTCTGAATTTTGTTATTTTTATCCAGAATATAGCTGATGAAACTCCTTTCTTCAACATTGTACATTGTTACATCGATGTTGCTTTGAGATTTGACAGAAATAGTTTCAAGAGCGAGACTCTTAGCCTTATTGCAGATAGTTCTTGTAGCCGAGTTCCTGTCCTTAAAGATTTTCCGGTTTCTTGCTAGCCAGATACTCCATAACATAGTGTAGGGGAGTGTATTCCAGACTCTCTTCACTAAATTTCTCCTCTTATTTTTCCAAGGACAGTGCTTTTTCCAAAAATGAATCACTTCACCTATGGAGTGCTGGGAACTCCAAGGAAAATTATCAATGGGGGATAATTTTTTCCAGCAATCAATAGCAAAGGGACAGTCGACAAAGAGGTGTTGCATAGATTCTTCAGCTGCATAGCAGTTGGGGTAACGAGATGGACCATTGATACCCCTCTTTTGTAAATTCTCTGCTGTTAGGATTTTCCCTTTTAGAAGGGTCCAAATAAAAAATTTAATTTTTGGAAGAGCCTCTAACTTCCAAACCATTCTCCAGTGATTCCCTATTGACATAGGGAAAGTGTTGTAGCAGATGTGCTGGTGGGCTGCTTGGACAGTGTAATCTGATCCAGTTGGGTCCCATCGAAAGCCATCCATCTCATTCTTTTTGACGGGAGCTTTGCTGTGGAGGAGAGATTGCAGAGTGGACAGACTAGGTTTAAGATCACCGGGGACAACAGGAAAGGACCACCCAAGCCAGAGATGAGACAGTGGATTCCAACAAGAAATTTGGTCCAGATAATGGATACCAATGCTGTTAAAAAAAGTGAGAATAGGAATGGTTTCTTCGTAGCTATTTATTGGCTGTTGTCCCAACATTTTATAAGCTCCAATATTAATACTGGCTCCTCCCTTGGGAACTTTGGATATATTCTTAGTCATGAACGGAATAACTTTTTTACATAAGCGCCAGATTTTTGAAGAATCTCTATTGGGAATATCATAATCTAGCAACTGTTGTCTGGGGAAGTTCAAGTATTTAGTTTCCAGAACCCTTTTCCACCAGGTAGAAGGACCAGTTATAAGCCTCCAAGCAATCTTCCCTCCAAAGGCTAGGTTTAAAAATTTGGGGGATCTAATACCGAGACCTCCTATATCCTGGGATTGAATGACTTGTTTCCAATTGACTAAGTTGAATTTCTTTTTGTCGTTTTTTCCTCCTTACCATAGGAATTGGCGGAGGATAACTTCCATTTTGTAATGAAAGGAAGCTAGGGCTTGGTATAGAGAAAAATGATAAAGGGGAAGAGAAGAAATACCTGATTTAAGGAGGATGAGGCAGCCTGCTAGGTTGAGCCAAATTGAACCCCATTACTGCACTTTCCGCTTCACCTTGTCAATGATGATGTCCCAAATTCCTGCCTTCAGAGGTCCTAGGCTCACTGGCATGCCCAGGTAAGAGAAATGAGTCCACTCAAAGTTGCAAGGGACTCCAAAGATATTTGCAATATTGTGAATGACCTGATTTGTTTCATTCCATCCATATATACAACTTTTTAACTGATTGACCAAACTGCCAGAGTACCCCATAAATTGGTCAAGAAGAGTCTTGAACCTCCTTGCTATAGTGGTGGAGGCTCCTCCAATTAGCAAGGTGTCATCGGCGAACTGTGAGTGGTTGATATTCTTGACTCCATTCCCAAATTTGATTCCAGTGATGAGACCCACTCTTCTGTTGAAGTCCAGAGCTTGACTAAAGGATTCAGCCATAAGGATAAAAATATAAGGGGAAAGGAGGCAACCCTGTCTAAGACCCCGAGAGGATTGAAAAGCTTCACCCGGTCTACCATTAACCAGAGGGGAAATCCAGGGCCCAGAGATGCAAGCAGTGATGAGGCTAATGAAGGGCGACTCAAAACCCATCTTTTTTAAAACATCTATAAGGAAGGAGTGCCTAACTCTATCAAAGGCGTTGGCCAGGTCAAGTTTGAGGATAAACCCTTTCTCCTTCCTGGAGAGGCTCGAGTGAATGGCTTCTTGAACTAGGAGAGTGGAATCAGTAATTTGTCTGTTGGCCAAGAACCCTCCTTGGTTTTCAGAAATCAGAGAGGGGAGGAGGGGTTTGAGGCGAAAGGCTAAGATTTTGGAGAGAATTTTGTAGGAGGAATTGCAGAGGGAAATGGGTCTAAACCGAGAAAAAGAAGTGGGCCGGTTTTCTTTAGGGATGAGAGCAAGAAAAGTGGTATTGGTATATCCTCCTATTTTACCCTTTCGTTGGATCCATCTGATCATCTTAGTCAAATCCTTTTTGATTAAACCCTAGAATGCCCTATAGAAGCAAATGGGAAATCCATCAGGCCCAGGAGCCTTACTAGAATTCAGAGTCCAAATTGTTCTTCTGATTTCCTCCTCATCAATTTCCTTATTCGGGTTGTCATTCATTTCCTTGGTGGTTTCCTTGGGTAAGTATTGAAGAATATCGGCATAATCCTCTTCTCCTTTTATTTCAGTTAGAAGATCTCTGTAATGTTCAGTGGTAGCCTTTCTAATGGCCTCTTGGGTGTTTTGCTAGTTGCCCTCATTATCCAAAATAGAGCTTACATTGTTCCTGATTTTTCATGCCGTGGCCTATTTGTGAAAAAAGGCTGTATTTTTGTCGCCGCCTTGCAACCAGAGTTGCCTTGACTTTAATCGCCATTTTAATTCTTCTTCTCTATTTATGTGACTCAGCTGTGTATAGAGAACGCTTTCTTGTTCCTTATTCTGCTGAGAGAGACCATGTTCTTCTAATGTTCTTTGGATGCTCTCTAATTCATTCTTGATTTTATTTTTGGTCTCTTCAGGCTCCTTATAATTAGCTCTTGCCCAATCTTTGATAGCTTGTTTGGTTCTTCTTTGTTTAGTTTCCCAAATGAAGCCTGGTGAGCCTTCAACGTGCTGGTTCCAAGTTCCCTGAATAATTTCTTTGACAGCTGGAACCCAATTCCAGAGGGGACTGTATTTAAACGGTATGGGCCCAAGGGGGCAGTGAGTTTCCAGAGTGAGGATTATGGGGTAGTGATCAGAGGCTGAAGTGGAAAGAATGCTAGCATATCTCACTGAGAAGGAGGAAAGAAACGATACATTAATTAAAAACCTGTCCAACCTTTCCATTATGTTACCAATGCCTAGCCTGCGGTTGCTCCAAGTGTACCTGCGGTTTTTTGGTGCAACGTCCACTAGTTCATGGTCTTGAATGATAGTTTCCAACCGGCCTCTCAAGGGATCAGGTGAAAAGCAACCTCCCCATTTTTCGTTGGCATGTAAGATAAGATTAAAATCGCCTGCCACTATAATATTTGAGTTTATTTCACCATCGATGCTAGCCTTAAGATCATCCCAGCAACTTTCCTTTTCTCTGTAATGGTTGGGGGCGTAAACATTATAGATGATTGCAGTTTGGTTGTCTATTCTATTGTCCAGAACAGTTCTAACCCAATGCTGATGAAGATTTACTGATGTGTAGTTCCATTTACTATGATCCCAGAGGGTGGCAATTCCTCCTGATGCTCCTCTTGAGTCACTGGTACATCCTTTGTATTGTTTCTTCTAATCTGTTATTCCTCTCATTTCTTGTTGGTCTTGCTTTGTCTCCTGAATCAATAAAATTTCTGGCTTTTCATTGTGTATAGGTTCTCTGAGGGCTAAAACTTTGGAGGGGTGCCCTAAACCCCTACTATTCCAAGACAGAATTTTTATCATTGGGTATTTGGCGTACGGAGGGGTGCTCACCTCTCTTTATCTTTGTAATTTGTCTCTTTCTCATGATGCCCCAGGATGAAAGATTCTATAGGGGTTTGAGTGCCCATGGCTATGTCTTTTTGAGCGTTCTCGTCTCTATGCTGCTTGGCCGATTTTCTACCAGGTCCAGGTTTCTTGTAAGAGTCGCTGGAGGTTCCATGGTATTTAGAGGTGCTTCTGGTAAGCCTGGTAAGAGGGGGTTCTAGAGAAGCCTGCGAAGAGATGACCAGGGGGGAGAAGGATCAAAAGGTTCGAAAAGGATCAAGGGGGCAGAGAGGGATCCAGAAAAGGAGGTTCAAGGGAAGATAAGACTAGAAATGGGTTAGAAGAGGAGGGGAGGGGCGGATCAGGAGGAGGGTGGGTAGACAAGGGAGGGGAGGATGAAGAGGAACGAGGTGCAGAGGGAACAGGAGGGTCAGATTCCAGGGGAGCTTTGGATGACGGGGCAAACTTCTTCTTTTTGACAGTTTCCCATTGGCCTTCTTGTTCGCCGCTCTCTGCATCAACAAGTTTAGAACATCGATTGGAAAAGTGGTTGTATTCGTGACATACTTTACATTTAAATGGTATCTCCTTGTAGTCTAGCTACTGGATATGGCTCCACTCGTCCAATTTCAGTTTTATCGCTTCAGGGAGTCCTTTTCCAAGGTCAACTTCGACACAAATCCTTGCACAGGCCTGCATGTTTTCTTTCAGTTCGCTACGATCAATATATTTGCCAACTGCGTTCCCGATGGCTCATATAGATTCATCTCCCCAGCAGTGAAGTGGGAGATGAGGAAGACAGACCCAAACCGGAACAACACTGGGGACATCCAGTTCAGGGTCAAAGTCTGGGGTCCATTTGTTGAGGTACGGGCCCCTGGAATCCATGAAATAGGGCCCATTTCTGAAAATTAAATCCTTATCCTCTTTGGAGTCAAAGTGGAATGTGAAGTACCCTTTCCCACAAAACCTGATGGAGATTTTCCCTTGAATTTTTTCAGACCAATTTCTTTCAACCCATCTTTGAACAGTTCTAGGAGAAGGCCAGGGGCCTGTAAATTGACCTATGAGACCTTTTTTAGCAAGAGACAAAGCAGCCATGCGGGGCAGGACTGGGGGTAACTGAACTTCTTGGAGCACATCCAACTTCTTAACAAATTTAGAGAGAGCAGGCCTGGGGCGTTGCGGAGGAAGGGATTTCACCAAATTTGAGAAGGCGCATTGAGTGTCAACCCCCTCCGAAGGAGGATCTGGAGGGGCCATGGCAGGAGGCCAAGGCCCAGGCAGCCGCAAAGCAGGAGCGCAGAAGTAGGTTCTCAGAGGAGGGCGCATGCGGGCAGTGTCAAGGAGTTTTTTTGTTAAAAAAGCCCTTTTCATTACAATATAAATTATATAAGTGATGGAGTACATCTGTCATTTTATAGTGGAAGTTGTACATTAAATTGTATAATATTAATTAATAATGAAGTACATCTGCCATCATTACATAATAAGAGGTGAATGAATTGAACCAATAGTATTCTAGATAAATGAATTAAAAAAAAAAAATTAATTTATAATATTAAAGTTTGAAAAGATTTCATAAATTTTTGGACAACTTAGATTTAATGTCAACATCAATTTTTTTTAAATACTTTATTACCCTGCTACTGTTGCAAGGAATAATAACACAATTTATATAATTATTACATATTTATTGTATATGACAAATTTATTGTATCACAGCATGTTGGTTGTTCAAAGGGCAGGAGTATAAATTATATAAATGTGTAATAATTATTACACATTTATAATGTATGCAGAGGTAATTTATTACGCCCTTTATTGTATGTTAGAGCCTCTATGTCCATAATTATTTTGCATTTAATAACACCATGTTATACATACAGAATCCACTGATATGCACTTAATTCCGATTTTCTCCAATTAAGTATTCTTTAAGGCGGGTTGACCATTACACTTTCGGATTGAAAATTCTCAATAAAATATTAAATTTATCTATCCTACACTATTTTCCATATTATAACAAATTATGCTTTTTTTTCAAATGTATCAACAAATTATGTTTTCTCTAATGTTTCATTCTATTCATAATTTTGACCTATCTCAAAAATTTGTCATATCATAGTTCTCTTATGTACCTAAAGTGTTTTGTATGGTCAGTTATATTGCGAAATTATGTAGGTTCATTAAGTTTATAGGATACACTTTATTTTTTCAAATAAATACATACATTATTTTAAAAATAAATTTCTACAATATAAATTATATTAGTGATGGAGTATATCTGTCATTTTATAGTGGAAGTTGTACATTAAATTGTCCAATATTAATTAATAGTGAAGTACATTTGCTATCATTACATAATACGAGGTGAAAGAATTGAATCAATAGTATTTAAGATAAATGAATTTAAATATGGTTTAAAAATAATAAATTTTAATTTATAATGTTAAACTTTGAAAAAGTTCCATAAATTTTTGGACAACTTAGATTCAATGTTAACATCAATTTTTTTTGAATATGTTATTACCCTACTGCTGCAGGGAATAATAACTTGTAGAATCAGTGAAAATGGAAAGAGGCACATGAGCCCATATGAGGCCAAAGACACAAGAGTGTTCCAACTTTTTTCGCCATAGGAGTGTTCCAACTTCATTTTTTGCATTCTATCTAGAACCACGAGAGTTGGTAGGAGGTTGATATGCAAGGGTTCAAACTTAATCGTGCTCAATCAACTATCAACACTCTAAATTTACAAATACTATCCATGAAGGTTAGTGAAGAGCGAAATATGTTTTCGATTATTCTCGATGATCCCTCTACCTCTCTGTTACACGTCATTTTGTGACCATTAGGTAAATGACCACAAAACTAGATCTCTCGCTATTCAATGAACCCTTTTTAATAATCCCCTATAAAGATGGAAGAAAAATCGTTTTGAGAATAACAAGAATCTTGGATTACAATATGAAAAACCCTAATTTCAGTCATTGTTTCACTTTTCCCATTAACAAAATGTGACAATGCAGGTTAAATCATTACAACCTGTGAGCATTATCGCACTTTTCTGCATTAAAAGTTGTGACACCCTTTCTACATGGGTAACAATAAAAAGTGAATTCTAGAAGCCTTGTTGAGGAGTCTTATCCCAACAACATGGACTCAAACTCCTACCTATCTAGACCTCATCCCAAGATTGATGGATCCAATCCCACTCACTATGGAACCTATTCCCCATTTTTGTGGATCTCATCCCATGGAAAATGGATCTGCAACATCTTCTCCTCTCCTATAAATACAATGTAGGTCAAAGAGGAAGGGGTTGGATTTTGAAGTACTTGGCTTATGCCCTTATGTCGTCCAATTGAAATTGAAGGCTTGTATGCAAAGAAAGGATAAGGATTGGAGATATTTTGTGTGGAGGCTTATGACATTAAGGCATGGGTTGTAAACTCTCCCTCTTATTTGTTAATACAATATATATTGTTTTTCTCACATGCTTTTCTTATTATTTGCATTCATTGTATCTAAGCTCCTTGATCTTTTGATTAGTATTTGTTTGAACTTATTCATCCATAGTATGCTTTGATCCTTTTGTATGTCTCTGTTATTGTAGGTTTTAGTCTTCAAAGATTAAAGTGGAGTAGGAAATCAAGCAGGAAGAGGATTTAAGTGAAGACCAATTCATTAAAAAAGTAAGTATTTTTCAAAATTTACTAGAGAAAGAGAGTATGCATTGTCTTGTTTTTTCTAGATTTGATTTGTAAATCTAGGGAGATTTATCTTGTTTGCAAGAGCGAATTGTTCGCCAAACACTCTCAACACTCTATATCCTACTGTTGTTGGATCATATCTTGTTATCTATGGTCCCTCCTGTTCTCAATGTTTGTATTGGATATATCCCTTAAGTTTGACTTTAGGGTCTTGGTATATTGTGAAATAATCTCGTGTTCAAATCTTGTACATTAATCACACTTGTTCAAATGATCTTCACACGTCTATGGCGATGGTTTTACTCTTCAAAAATGATGACGATGGATTTTTTGTTTTTTTCCAATAGATGCAGACACTCTCTATTCATTATTTGAAATCCCTTTTTTGAAGATTCTATGGCACAACGTAGAAATCAGAGAAAGGAAATGGAAAGTTCAGTTGCATATATAAAGGACTGGATATGGAGGCTAAGGCAAAAGGAAAAATTCTGCATAAAAAGATAAGTAACCATGTCATTTTCTTGATATTGCATGTGAATCTTGTACATAAAAAGCTAAGTAACCATGTTATTTTCTTGAAAGATTGCACATGAATCTTGTGCCTAAAAAGATAAGAATCTATGTTATTTTCTTGAAAAGTATTGCATATGAATCTTGTGCATAAAAAAATGAGAATCCATGTTATTTTCTTGAACAAGATTTCATATGAACCTTGTGCCTAAAAATATAATAATCCATGTTATTTTCTTGAAATATTGCATATGAATCTTGTGCATAAAAAGATAAGAATCCATGTTATTATCTTGAAAAACATTGCATATGAATCTTGTGCATAAAAATATAAGAATCCATGTCATTTTCTTGAAAAAGATTGCATGATTTTGTGTGTGGAAAGATAGAATAATTGTGTTAATTTCCATGGTTCCTATGTGTTAATCTCTTTGAAAAGAGTGCATGGTTCTTGTGCACAGAAATATAAGTTAACTTCTTTGAAAATATTGCATAAGGTAACTTTTTTGAAAATATAGCATGTTTCTTATGCACAACAATATAAGTTAACTTTGTTGATTTTCTTTGAAAATATTTATTGAGGTAATTTTGTCGAAAGTATAACATGTTTCCTGTGCACATAAATATAAGTCAGCATTGCTCGTTTTTGTGAAAAGATTACATGGGTCTTGTGTAACAGAAGATAAGTTCACTATGGTGATTTCCTGAATAGACGAGGTTTTGTAATTGCATGCACATTCTTAATTCACATGTAAGCTAATATAAACATGCATTTGAGATTAAAAAAAATCATGGTTTTATAATTTCATGCACGCTCTTTATTCACATGCAGATTGCAAGTTACTATTATTTAATTAAATGTAGTTTTGTAGTTGGAATAAGGATGAATATGGGAGCTTTTATAAATGTCTGCATATGAATATGCATGCTTGATATTCTTTATGCATTTTATTTAATGCATGAGTGATGTGGATAAGAAAACATGCTTTTATAATTATGTGCATGTATTTAATGTATGTGAAATATGAATAAGAATGTATGTTTTTATAAGTTTATGCATTTAATTAAAGCAAGAGGTAGGCGTTGTTTTTGTATGCATTTATTAATGCATTGGAAATATGAAAATTTGGACATGCATTTATAAGTATGTGCATTTGTATAATGCACTGGAATAAAAACAAGAAGATTTTAGTTGTACTTTCTATTAATAACCAATGTTATTATGTTGGTAAAAATGAGAATGGTTTTGTATAGAGGGAACGGGTAGATTGCTACACATGGTCTAACAATACGAGGAATAACTAGAAAAAACAATACCATGGTTGAGAAAACTTGTTTTCATTTTGATTAAAAGCATTAAAGGTATGGTTTTGTAGATTGTAATTGAGATATTACATGTTTTAAACAATTATGGGTTGTACTTGATGTCAGGCCATGCAGTAACTCCATAGGGCATAAATAAATTTGACTGTATTATTCCATCAGGTAGGTCCTCATTATGTACATGAGGGAGAGACTATTCAGTTCGTCTCCCGATGACTGTTCATATTTCCTATCTATCTATTTACAATAATTCACTCAATCACAAGGATTAGGTGTCAACATTCCCCCCCTTAATCTGAAGGGATGTTGGTGAGTCCAAGCATCATTCTGAATCGTTCAAGATTTTCCCTTCCAAGCGCTTTGGTGAAGATGTCTGCAATTTGCTCATTTGTGGAACAATGACGAAGATGGATTGTTTTGGCCTCAACATGATTTCGAATCAGATGATATTTAGTATTGATGTGCTTCGTTCTATCATGGAACTTTGGGTTCTTGGCCAACTTTATTGCAGAGGTATTGTCAATCATGAGTGGAGTTGATTGTACTTGTTTTACCTGCAAATCTTCAAGAATTTTCCTGAGCCACACAATTCTTTTGTTGCTTCAGCTGCTGCCACGTATTCTGCTTTTGTTGTGGAATCTGCTGGAACTGATTGTTTGCATGATCTCCAGGAGACAGCTCCTGTTCCAAGACTCATAGCATATCCTGAAGTAGATACTCCAGTTTCTTTGTCTCCATCGAAGTCTGAATCAGCGTATCCGATCAAACTGAAGTCATCCACCTATGTGTACTTGATTCCATAGTCTTCAGTTCCCTTCAAGTACTTTAGAACTCTTTTTCCAGCAGACCAATGTCCCTCACAAGGCTTTTGCATAAACCTGGAGAGGATTCCAACAACAAATGAAATGTCTGGTCTGGTAGTAGTAAGGTAGTTGAGACTTCCTACAACCTGTCTATACTTTGTTTCTTCCTCAAATTCTTTTCCTTCAATAGATATGAGCTTTAAGTTTTGTTCCATTGGAGTAGTAAGAGGATTGCACTCTGTCATGCCAAATTTGTTTAACAAATCTCCAATGTTTTTCTTTTGAGAAAGAAATATGGACTTTGGATGTTGGGTTACTTCATTGCCAAGATAGTAATGAACATAGCCAAAATCAGTCATTTCAAAACTTTTCCCCAATTCCTTCTTTATGGATGCAATGTAGCTTTCATTGTTCTATGTTTTTAAAAGATCATCTACATATACCACAAGATATACAACTGTTTTGCCAACTTTCTTGACAAATAAAGTTGCATCATCAAGATCAAAATGATTGAAGTTGAGTTTCAGAAGATGCTGAGTTAGCTTTTCATACCAGGCTCGTGGTGCTTGTTTGAGGCCATACAAGGACTTCACAAGTTTGCATACTTTATGTTCATGTCCTTTCACAGCAAATCCTTCAGGCTGGGACATAAAAACATTTTCTTTTAGATCTCCATTCAAGAAGCCAGTTTTTACATCCATTTGATGGACTTTCCAACCGTTCTGAGCTGCCAGTGCAAAGAGTGTCCGGATGGTGGCCCATTTTGCTGTGGGAGCAAAAAAGTTTCCTCATAATCGCCCCCTTCCTTCTGTGCAAAACATTTTGCCACAAGCCTAGCTTTGTGCTTTTCAACTGAGCCATCAGTTTTGTACTTGTTCTTGTAGACCCACTTGAAGTCAATTGGTTTGGTTGCAAATGGAGGATCAAACAGCTTCCAAGTGCCGTTCTTTATGAGGGCATCATACTCCTTTTGCATTGCTTCTTTCCATTCATCATGAGAAGCAGCTTCTTTAGAGGAAGTTGGTTCAAAATCTGTAGACAAGTTCAATTCACAATCATAAGAAACATCCATATCAACAGGTGAATTAGAGTCATCTACATCACCTCCATTTTGTCGGTTTGCATTTCTGATTCCTGTTTTTCCAATTTCATCAGGATGAACACTTTCAAGTGTCTTTGTCAGCCACTTTGGGGGACCTTTCTGAGATGGTCCAGGCTGCTCTGTTGATTGAGTTGGGAGTGAATCAAGATTGAGTCTCCCAATTCTATCAATTACATCACTTAAAGCATCATCCGTTGTTGGAGTTTCAGACGAGGGTGAATCTTCTTCAGAAGAAGATTCCACATGTTGATCTAGTATAGGAATCCCCCCTTCAAGATGTGGAATCTGATTTTCAAATTCTTGAAATGATTTCATTTTTGCGAATCTATCCAAGCGATCAAGTTGCCGCTCAACAACATTTTCAGATTTGGATGATTCAAGAAAAATTACATCTCTAGATATAACAAACTTTTTATTTTCTTCATCATAGAGGCGGTATGCTTTGGAGGTATTTGAATACCCCAAGAAAATACACTTACGACTTCTAGCACCAAGTTTTTTTCTATGTACTTTTGGTATCAAAGCATAACAGGTGGAACCAAAAATCCTGAGATGTTTGACCAAAGGAACATGTCCATACCACAATTCATAAGGAGTCTTGTTTCTTATAGCACTAGATGGACATCTATTCTTTATATATGCAGCACATAGAACAGCATCAGCCCAAAACATTATCTTTACATTTTTGAACAAAAGCATGGATCGTACCATATTCAAGATTGTTCTATTCATTCTTTCAGCTACACCATTCTATTGGGGATTATAAGGCACATTGTTTGATGTTTAATCCCATGTTGGCAAAGATATTTTTCAAATTCATTTGATGTATATTCTTTTCCATTATCAGTGCGAATAGACCCAATATGAGATTGTGCATCATTTTCAATCCATTTATGAAAATTCTTGACTGTTTGAAAAGCATCAGATTTGTTCTTCAATAAATAAACCCAACACATTCTGGTGTAGTCATCAATAAATGTCATGATATATTTATTTCCATTTGCAGAAGAAACAGCCATTAGACCACATAAATCTGAATGAATAAGTTCAAGCTTCCTATGTGCTCTTGAATGTGAATCATGAAAAGACTGTTTGCTATGCTTTCCTAGAATGCAAGCATCACATTGCTTAAGTTTCCTAGGAATTGTAGGCAAACCAGCAACACCATTTATCTTCAATAAGCAGAGATTGTCATAGTTCAAATGTCCAAATCTAGCATGCCATAATAAACTTGATGGAAGTATACCTTCTTCGTGATGACAATTGTATGAGAAATGTTGTGCATGAGCAGAGGTTCCTTGCAACTTGAGAAGCCTTTCTTCTTCTATTCCCCTCATGACAAGTGAGTGGTCAGATGCTTTTCTTACCCCAAGCTTGCCATTAAACATATGAATGGAGTGACCTTGCTGGCGGATGTGGACCAGGGACAACAAGTTTCTCTTCAGTTGTGGGAGATATAGAACATGATGTAGAAGAAAGTCTAGAAGACCAGGTAGTTTAAGCCTGATTGTGTCAAGCCCTAATGGCTTGATTTTTGATTGATCTGCAAAGTATACTGCTCCATCAACATTGTCAGCGAAATCTTCAAAAAAATCTTTTCTATGAGTCATGTGACAGGTTGCTCCTGAATCAAGCAACCAATCATTTTTCCAAGAAGCAAGTGAAGAATTAAACAAATCTTCATTTACTCCAATGTTACATTGCGCCTCAACATAGTGAGCGGATTCAGGTGCTTTACCTTTGTCTATATCATCAATTTTACCTTTCTGTTGGTTTCCTTTCTGCTCAATTTTGTCCCATGGTAGCTTGCATGTAGAGGCATCACGTGATCCATTTCTTTTGCAGCGGATACAGTGCAAATCTGCCTTTTCTCCTTGAGAATGTCTACCCCCCCTACCTCTGAAATATCTTCCTCTTCCTCTTCGTCCACCTCTTCCTCTTGTTTCTTTATGAGCAAGGCACACAGTCTCTTCAGAAGATTCAGGGGCTGTCTTCTTTCCAAAAGCTTTCTCTCTTTCAGCAAACTTTTTCACAAGAGAGTCAAAGGTTATATCTTTTAGATTTCCATTTGCCTTGCAATGAATTCAAGATAATGGAGGTATAGTAGGAAAAAGTGCCTTGGAGAAAAGCGATCAGGGAATATCGAATTCAACCTTAGTAGATTTGATTATCAATGCATTATAGACTTTTACTTCAGATGCAAAGCAAGAGGAATCATTATTTTGCAGTTTCAAGAGTGAAAGGTTTAATCATGAGTTGGACAACTTCAAGTGCAGAATGTGAGTCATAGAGTTCTTTCAGCTTTTGTAAGGCTTCAAAGGCACTTGAATATGACGAAATATGGCAACTCACCTCTTCATTTATAGATGCTGCGATTAATGCATAAGCTTTGATGTTCTTGTTTTCACAAATGACGAGCTCTTTGTCTGAGGTAGGCTGTATTGGGTCATTGTCTCCTTCTCCGACACATACTCCTTTCCAAAACTCATTGAAAATGAGGGTGTGTTTTATCATCCGGGACCATTCAGGATAGTTCTCCTTGTCAGTGAGAACTATTCCCACCATGGATATGATCGAATGCATTCTGTAAAAAAAATACTTTTGCTGATAGAAAAATACTTCTGCCAATATACAGTAAAATGGTACTTAAAAGGGCATTCTCAAAAGATTTCAAATCCACCATGTGACCCACATAAATCCATCATTATATAAATCCATCTCATATAAATCTCATAAACGTCAGTGGTTTTATATACCAAAAATAGTGGCTTGGAATCCTTTATA
>APFE030284597.1:9722-47230 GCA_000404065.3 Pinus taeda
CTTTCTATAAAATAATCTAATAAAAATAATAAATAATTTTCACAAAACTGCTATTCTTGATCGTTTTTGTTGCAAATTCAATTGCTTGCCAATGTTAAATACTTACAAAATGGAAAAAAGTATAGGTATAATGAAAATGATGAGCCCATTTTTATCACATAATTTGTGAACTAAACCCAGAGAACCATGTCTAAAATTTAAAAGTGATAGATTGTAAAGGAAATAAATAAAACATAATCCCGATTGTAACAAATTTGCTGTAAATTTTTGTCTGTGGAAGATTTATTTGCATACTGAAAAAGGCAATATGGGAGATTCCAATCATGTTCCAAGGCATTTTTTAAAATGTGGATGTGACAAAAGGTTGTTGTGGAAGGTGTTGTTTTTATATGGGAAATTTCTTGATCATTGTGTATAATCCTAATGTTGATAGATATGGCTACTAAGTGGTTCCAGTTAATGGGGCATTGATTTGAGCGTTCAATATACTTTTATTTTAGATATCATTTTGGGATTCAACTACGTTAAGTAAGTCATTCAAACGTATGACCATTTCCATGAGAGGTAGTCGTAACTGACTAATTTCTCATGATTTTTTGAATAGTTCACTTAGCACTCTTACCTTGTTTCCTTCTTCTAGTTGGGCCTTCAGTTTGGTAGCTTCTTCTTTGAAGTCACATTCCTTTTTGTTCAATAGATCTTGTTGATTTCTAGTTTTGTCTGTCAGCCTTTTAAATTCTGCCTCTATTTGATATCTTTCTTGTTCACCCATAAGAGCAAGTTCAGTAGTTTCATTATCACTTCCATCTCTTTCACAAGGAAATATAGGTGGAATATCAAAGGATAACACATTCATACCTGATAATGATTCTGAATCTGATTCTGAATCTGAAGAGCTTCTTATGCCTAATCCCCAATCGATTCTCCCACTGTCATAGTTCTTCTGAGATGACTTCTTTTTCTTAGATTCTTTCTTCTTAAGCTTCTTACCCATTGTTCCACGGATCTCCTTCAAGCGATCAAGCTTCTATCAAAGGACCTGCTCTAATACCAATTGTTGGAAATAATACTGAGAGGGGGGGGCGAATCAGTATTATCACATTAGTAAAACTTTTTCATTTCCATAATCAGATTCATATATGCTACTTCCACAACTTCTTATGATTAAGTTAATTGATCTTCAATGAGTGCATTAGAACATTATCAACCATATTATCAGTTAACAGATGCAGTAACATATTTTGTACTGGTGCAGCCTTATACCAGTACGAGAGCTACAACCCCCTTTGGTCTTGTACTAGCTGATCCATTTACTAGTACACAGGCTACTACCTGCTATAATGCTCCAAAGATTTCCTTTAGCTCTTGTACTAACTTAGATACTAGTACGTAGGTGCTGACCTACAATCTTCACTCCTCCAGGTACCACGTTTCATCAATTTTCATATTGGATACACTGAAGCACAACACATAATTTGAAAGGCCACGTTTCATCCAATTTTCATACTGGACCCAATAACCACATTGAAGCTCATAATCAAACAACCTTCTGAGTCACCCAATCACTAGATCAATACTTATACAATGAGAGTCATCAATCAGATCTAGTCCACTAGATTACATAAAGATGAGTCATTAAGAACCTGATCCATTCATCCATCAATGTATAAACATTTAATCAATCACTGCTGTTATCAGAACTTAATACCAGAAATCAGACATCACTTCAAAACCCAGAACACAGCAATGATAAACATTGATAGCTAAGTAGATTTCATGAGAAGTACGCAGCTTCACCCATATAACAGCTGCGTATAAGTACGCATTGTTTCCAACTGCTTTCCTGCGTACGTGCGTTCTGTGTCCAATGAACTGCCTGCGCCCCTCCGCATTTGCAGCGCTTCTGATCCTGTGTATCTGCGCACCTGCAACACTTCTGTGTCTGCGTATCTCCGCACTTTTCTTTCACTGGACCTGCATACCTCCAGGTATAGATAATTTCAAGACTTCAAGAATAACCCAGATTGTCAGATCTACAGATCTGAACATGCGCCGAGGAGATATCAACTCATAAGTAGATCCGACTTGTAGTTCTCATGTTTCTCCTTGATTTAGATCTAGCTATCTCTCATAACCCATCACTAGAATTTCAGATCTAGCTTCTTAAGATATTCAACCCAAAAGCATACCTAAGCCAAATGATCTCCTTTGCTTTATATAGGCAAGCTCTTCCTCAAATCATGGATCACGGGGCTCAATAATAATAATAAAATAAAACAATACCACGGGCCAAAACCATAGTAACACAATACCATCGGCTAAATACCAAGGGTTAAACATAAGGAACCCCACGCGTGCGCGCTTTACTGCCTTGAAGTGTGTGCACTGGGGTATGCACCTCATGAATGGGTAACCTGCAGGTATGTACGCACTTTATATAAGACATGCCTGCGTGTCCGCACCTTTTGTACGGTGTGCCTGCGTACTCCTTATTTTCTTCAATATTTGAGAGCTGATCTTCAATCTCTGCTACTGTCCTGTTGTACAGTGATCCATCACCTGAATGGGTTGCCATCAAGGACAACACTTTAGCCATAATGCCAACATTGTCCTCCACTCACACGTGTGGGTATCCTTTGGAGAAAATTGAAGTTTACTGCCAGATATGGTTGAGGCTGCTCGAAGTAAATTTGGATTATAAAACATTTTCCTTCATACACTTCCAATGTTTCTTCATTCTAGAATACGTTCAAAGGGGAGGTTCTGCGAGTTGCATACCCAAGCCCAACCTCTCGTGTTTTCTTGTAGATGTTATGGAGGTTCTTGATGTAATTTTTTAAGCTTCCTTTGGTGATCCTGAATTCTTGAATGATGTCTCTACCTTTGATGATCTTCTGGAGTCTTTACATTATTGTTGTTGTTGGACCACATATCTCTTGTTTAAATGGTCGAATAATTTTTGTTCTTTGTGATTGAATCCTACTGCTGTAGTTGATAGAGGATCTTATAGCCACCTATAGGAGGTCCTATAGTTACTCAAGCATGTTTTCCTTTTCCTTTGAAGATGGTGGAATTTTTGGCTCTTCTTATCCATGGTGCAGACGTGGGCCTGTAGGGATTCTGAAGACTGCTACAAGGATGTGTGTTTTTCTGTAGTAGCCACATAAGCTCCTCATACTCACAATCTCTTTTTTTTGGATACTTCAGTTTTTTTTTTGTAATTCGGGAGGAAGATCCTTGTGGTTATGTAGAGTTATTTATGCTTATGATTAAGTGGAAAAGAGGGGAAAGGTTGGATTGATTTGATTGAAAAGTGAAACAGGGAAGGAAAAATTTAAAGCTGATGAGATGTGTGGGTGTTAAGATTCATAGGTACCTCTTCTTTACTCATATATGGAAGACATTCAACCCTGCATCCTTCTTCTTTGCTCTATGGTATCTTGTAGAAATATAGGATCGTTCCTATAATAATTCAAGACAATGAATAAAATAAATGGAAGACACCTTGGAATGATGGAGGAAGATTAGGAATAGTGTCAGAATGAGTGAGATGGATGTGGAGAAGCTTCATGAATTCTATAAAGTTGAGTGCCTGTACTGCAGGAAGATCTTCTATGTTTCTCTTGTATTTCTGTTGTAGCTACATAACTTTTAGAATAGATAAAACAAAAGTGAATTTTTGTGTCTTCATCTTTTTTTTCTTCTTATTTCTTCTTGTTTTTATTTTTATTTTTTATTTATTATTATTCTAAAGCGCACTAGTTTCCTTGTTAATTTTTTCAGCCTTCGTGGGTCTACTTGAGGTGCCTTAAGGGAGGTTTTCACCTAAGGACCTTTTATTTACGTTTTTCTCTTTTCTTCAAGCTCATTGTTTTTGTTAGCGAGGTTTTCAACTGATGAGATTGCCTTAGGTTCTTCAAGGGAGGTTTCCACCTCTGTTTGTTTTCGTTTTTTTCTCTTTTTTATTTTTAAATTTCTTTACTTCTTTCTTTGATGAGGGTGTGAATGTATTGGGAGATCTCAGGCTCAAAATCACATTCATTTCTTTACTTATTAAATTATCAAACTAATCCCTTTAGAGGGGTTTATTGTAAAACTTCAATATGTATCCATTCACTGGAAGCAAGATTTATTCTTCATCAATTGTCCTGATATGAACTAATCCATTATCATGGAATTCCCCCCTAGATAAGGTCCCAACCATTTGGTCATAAGTTTTCCTTTGAAATATTTGAACCTATAATCGTAAAAGAGGGCCCAATAGCCTGCTTGGAAGGTTCTAGCCTTGATGTATGTATCATGCCAAACTTTCCTTTGTAGTTGAACTAATTTAGTGTGCATTAGACCCTACAACCCGAGTTTATCAAGTGCATTTATTTAATGAAGTATCTCTTCCTAAGATTTTGTGATGTCCAAGTCAAGTTGTGTTGTCATTATTACTGCATTGTACTCAAATTAAATGGACAATAGGGACTTCTTTCTATAGACCAAATAAAATGGGGTGAATCGAATGGTAGTGTTCCAAGTAGTGTTGTAGGCCCAAGTGGCCTCAAGAAGCCTTTATACCCAATATTCCTTTTTGTTTCCAACCACCTTAGTCAAAACGATTTCTAATGCCCTATTAGTCATCTCCACTTACCCATTTGTTTAAGGGTGATATGGGGTGGATTTTCTATGTCTGATATGATGCTACCTCATTATCCCATCCATCGAATTAGAAGTGAATCAATAACCTTGCTTTGTCACTAATTCCCTTGGGAAACAAATGCCTAAAATATGTTCTCCCTTAAGAGCTTTGGTACTTTATGTTCTATTCCTTCTTTGAATGCCTTGACTTCAACCCACTTGGTCAAATAATTTGTGCACAAAATGATGTATTTTTTTGTTGAGATGGAGGGTCAATAGGTCCACTAAAGTTCATGCCTCGCTTCTCAAATGGCTCAAAATTCAGTTGACGTTGTAGGGGCATCTCATCCCTCTAAGTAGGTTTCCCATCCTTTGACACTCATCACATTGTACAATGTATCTTTTTGCATCTCGATGAAAAGTAGGCCATTGGTATCATACCTGAAGAATATTATAGGATGACCTCTTAGCGGCATAATATCCCCCACAAGGTCCATCATGACATGCTGAGAGAATTTCATAGACCTCATATTCCCTTACACACCTCCTTAGAATTTGATCAAGACCCAACTTGAAGAGGTTGTTGCTAATCCAAGTATAAGGATGACTTTTCTTGGCAATTTTGATCTTTTCCTTTGAAGACAAGTTAGGGAGAAACTAGCCAACAACCAAAAAGTTTGTTATATCAGTAAACCATGGAGAAAATAATGATATGGGAAATATGTTCTCAACAGGAAGCTAGTCATCCATCATCTCTTCATTTTTTGCAAATAAGGTTAGCCCTAAACAAGAAATTTGCAATAATGTTTTCTTTCCCTGGCTTATCAAGAATAGTTAGATCAAATAATTGTAACAACAATAACCATCTAATTATTCAATAATTCCAGGTTTATTCACCAACTTCTTAATGGTTTCATGATTAGTGTGCACAAAAACTTGATATCCACTAATGTAGTGCCTAAATTTATTCAAAGACTGCAAAATAGACAACAACAAAAAATTGGTAACTGTGTATTTCAGTTCAGCCTTGGACAAGTTTTACTAATGAAATAGATGGTATCATATAGTTTACCTTAAATTTCCCCTAATGTTTCTCCCAGTACTTTGTTTTATACATCTGTGTGAATGTGGAAGGGAAAGGCCCAATTTGGGCCCCTAACGACTGGTGCAACTGTGAATTTGTCTTTGAGTTATTCAAATGCCTTTTGACATAGGTTTCTCCAACATAATCATAAATATTTTATTAGTAAACCAAAAAAGGTGAAGAAATTTTACTCGAATCCTTAATAAATCTCCTACAGTACCCAAAAAGTCCTAAAAATATCCAAACATCTTTTTTCATCTGTGGGGCACAAGCTTTTATATTAATGGAAATTGTATTGGGATCAACCTATTTCCTTCTTTATAGAGGAAGTGGCCTAAAACAATTTTAATTCATAAAAAAGATTGCACTTTTCAAGGCTTAAGGAGATTCATTTCTATGCATCTTTTCAAAACCTTGCACAGGTTGGAGAGAGCTTCTTTAAAAGCATATCCATAAGGTTTGAAGTCATCCAAGTAAATTTTCAATGGAGTCATCCACAAGATCAGATAAAATACTCAATACTTCCCTCTAGAAGGTGGCAAGGGCATTGCAAAAGTTGAATGGAAGGATATTATAGGAAAAGGAACCTCATTGGAAGGTGAAAGTAGTCTTATCCTTGTCTTTAGGACTTATTTAGATCTAATTGTTCCCACTAAACCCATTTATAAATGAAAATAACTTATTTCCAGCAAGAGCATCAAAAACTTGATCAATAAAAGGAAAAAGAAAGTGAGATTTCTTGATGGCCTTATTAAGGTCTCTATAACCAATGCAAAATATCCATTTCCCATTCTTCTTAGGAATAATTACCAAAGTTGACACCTACTCACTATCCGAAATTGGATAGATAAAACCTACATCTAATCATTTTCACAATTCCTCTTTTGCATTGTCCTTTAGTGTAGATTTTATTATTCTCTGAGGTTATCGAATAATTTTATGGTCTTCCTTAATGTATATATGATGATTAATATAGGGGTGAACTCCGTTCATCTATTTATAATCCCATGCAAAAGAATCAAGATTCTACCTTAAAATAGTGAGAAAATTTTCTTCCCGAATAGCTAAAATAAAATCGCTTATTTTTATGGTTTTAGAGGGGATGATTTCTACGATTTTTATATTATTTTGGTTAGAACCAATAGTTATTGAATTTCCCATGATATTTATTGAGAAAATTTAGTATTCCTTAAATATTCTTCTTTTATACCATCAATATTCATCGCAACAATATACTTATTTTGCATAAATTTTTCAATCAAATTTTCCTCATCCAACTGCCTTCTACCAATAGTGCCTTCTAATGTACAAATGGGGTAGGGTTATGACTGATATATTTATTCTTCTTATTCCTCTTCTACCCACATAGGAAATTCATGCTAAAAATGGGTTGATCAAGGGAATATAGTAAAATTTATTTTCTAAGCTGCCAATTTGTGATTGCCATATTTCCAGCTCTACAACTCATATAGGCATCACACTAGTTAACCAAGGTATTCCTAGGATAAGAGGATAGATATTGAACTTGGTTTTGGGGTGGAGAACAAGGAAATCAGTAGGGTACTCCCACAAATCAATGGAAACCATGACATTCTCAATGATAACCTCTAGTACTATTATGGATATGTCAGCTAGTTGCAACACCTTGGCGATTTTCCTTAAGGATCCTTAGAGATTAATGTTCAGAATAGTCTCCTTGGTCATGACATTTATTGCAACCCCTAGCTTGTCAATGATGTTTTTGGGACTACAATATTGTTGATGTGCACATCTACTACCAGGCTACCGTGGTCTAAATACTTTGGGATGATGATATTCCTAAGCATGAGTTCAACCAATCGCCTACGACTTTTATAGTAGGGGCATCTTTCCTTCTCCTTATTGACCTCTTATGAGATTCCTCTCTAATGAATATTTTGTATTTAGGAACATCTTGGATAGCTTGTAGGAGGGGAATTTTGACACACAAATATTTTAGTTCTTCCAAAAGTTCAACTTATTCTAGGGTGTGTGTTTTAGGATGGATCAACCTTTCAGGATAGGGAGTTTTGTTGGTTTAAGGAGTGTTTTCTCCCTTATCCTCTTCAATATTTTCTATTGGAGAAGGTGGATGAGAATTAGGAAGTACCTTCTCGTAACTGAGGTTGAATTCTTGTATTTCTAAAACATAGGTAGGATAAGATGGCTCTCTCATGTAGACTTGTTGGGATTGCTTATTGTTATTGTTTGGATTTTGTTCAGTAGAAATTATGGCTATTTTAGTGGAATTTTTGTGGTATTTGTGTTTGAGTAGGAGGAGGTGTTATGGTAGGTGGTTGGGATTCTTGAGGCTTCCATCTTGATGATGGATTAGCCCATTGAGGAGGTTGGTGTTGGTATGATTGAAGAGGGGAAATGAAAGGTTGAGGAGGAGGATAGAACCATGTAGTAGGCATAGACCAAGCTGAGGTGTTAGGTTTATGCCAATATTGAAATGGTGCATTATAACTTGTATAAAAGAGGAAGTATAGCCCATACCTTACTAGGTCTAGGGCTTTGTGACCTTTTTTTGTTAAGCATGAAAAGTTGCTTGATTCCTCCTTCTTCTCCTTGATACACCACTTTCAAACCTAGTAGAGATGGAAATTTGTCATTTCAATGGCTCTCTTCACACATAAATCATATATCTATAACATTTAATGGGCACTCATTTCTAGGGTGCGTCTTAGTGCATCTAGGGAAAATTATGGCTAATGCCTTTTTTGCTTCCTCTTGTTTTCTCTTGATTTGTGGTGTGTCCATTTGTATGGAAAAATTATGTGAGATTTCACTTTTAGAATCTTCTAACATACCTCCTATTTCATTATTAATGGTTGAAGTAGAGGATGAAGGACTTACCAAACCTTGGCTAGATTTGCTTCTTTTTCTGGAAGCTCTAGAATGGTTCTTGAATACTATTTTGAAGTCTTCATAATTGATATTATAAATATCTCCATTGGCCAACATATTAAGTGTATCCATTAGTTATTCTCTAACCCCTCGAAGTAAGAATAGCTTCAATGAATCTTGATCAAGAGTGCAGTTGTGTGCCCTTCTATAGCTCATCTGAAATATTTCTTCATAGCCTTCTAGTGATTCATCTAGCCCTTGGGTCATTTTAAATATTTCTTCCCTTGTATATTTTTCTATGTAATAGTCCCTGTATTTGGTGTTGAATTCTTATTGTGTATGTCCCCATGTATTGATGCTACCTCCTTCTCAAACTCATGGATCAACATAAGGATACATCCTTGAGAGTAGAAGGAAAAAATTTGAGCTTTTGATTGTCTGATGTATAATCATATGTCCTACATACTAGAACAAATTCAAACACGAAGGTTTCATGGTCCTCAAAATCCATTCCATGGAAATGTGGAAGAGAAATGGGGCTTATATTTTTCATTTTAGCTTCCCCATTTTCTCCCTAATAGGAAATACTTAGACTACCTATTTCTAGCTAGTGGGTAATGGAGGTTGTTCTCCTCCTATAGGCTCCTCGAAAATATTTTTTGGATCACCTAAGAAGGCCACCATATGCCTTGTAGATAGAGTATAATGCATGTAGTCAACACGTGAAGGCAAGATGTTTGAAGGAGTGGGGGTTTTAGGTAGAAATGTTTCTGAATTATCCCTATCCCTATGAGCCATGAAATAATGATTTTTTATGATATGTTTTTAAATAGAAATGTTGATGTAATTTTTTGTTTGTTTTTTAAGGAAATGAATGGAAATGAGTAAAATTAGAGAATAAAATAGTACCTACTTTGACATCTCCCCATGAATGACACCAAAAAGTGATGGCTCTCAATATTACAATAAGAATGTTGAAACTCATTATGGTCTAAACTTTAATTATCAACCTGGGGTTCATACAAAATTAAGAGGTATCGATACTATATTTACACTAGGGAATATATTATACATAGATTGATTTCATAAGACTGAATGGAAGCTAAAAATGCACAGAGACCACTTTTGTTATCTAGGCTATAAGGAATGCTCAGAAAATCGATGAAGAATAAAGAGACCTAATCTAGCTTCCAATAATGGAAACAACAGAAATCAATCCCTATTCTATCTGTAGAAAGAAAATGATAGAAGGTAACCGTAATCTGATTGAATAAAGGTAGATGAGAGGAAGTAAACCTACTCTGTTTTTTAGGAAATAAATATATACTAGCTGCAAGAAAGTAAATGATAAGAATAGGCCTATGTTAACTACAAGAAAGAAAATAAACTCAATTTAGGAATCTTAGATAAAAATGAGGTTTATTATATGATGCATGATAAATCAATTTGCAGTTGAAAGAAGGCATCCACATAGTAAACCCTAACAAAAAAAAAACTTTGCTAAAACTACCAGGGTAAAGTTTTGTTGTCATTCCGAAAACCACTCTCCAAAATTTTTCCTACACTTGAATTTAGGAGCCCACAAAGGATCTTATGATCTATTGTTCCATGGTCACTTCATGGTTTGTCGATGCTTTGTTAATCAATCACATATTCTTCTCAAGTCCTAAGTGTCAAAGTCACTTTCTCACACATGCTTAATCCTTGATGAATTCACAAGCCAACCCCTCTCTTCTGCAAGATTAGACATGAATATCATAGTCCTTAAGAGTAAGGCTTGCATAGTCTCTAGGAATATACCTTGTGCAATATTCAGTTAAAGTGCTTGTGTAATCACTATTGACAGTGACTACGTAGTCCATAAGGATAGTGAACTACACAACCTATGTTGAAAGTCAATGTGAACTCTCCATTGGAATCCTCCCTCTCACTTTTGTTGAAAATGTACTTCTATTTTAATGAGTTTTAACAATTATTTCTTTTTCACACATTTTCCTTCATAAGTATCACTTTAATTTCATGGTTTTGGTTTTTTCTTGATTTCACTTTAACAAGTGTCATTTTCACATTTTCTTATTGTCACAAGTGTCACTTTTAACTGATTCCCTCTCTTGTTTGTGTCGCACCTTCACACTTCACTAGAGCTAGCTCTAGTCAATATTTTGAATTATATAGTCCTATTTATCATAATAATATGTGCTAGACACATTCCCACAACTTAGTGCACTTTCAGGTCACACTAGACACATGTCGAAACTTGTATTTTGAGTGTCCCAATGTTATGTTTCCATTGCCACACTTAGAAATAAGTGTCACTTTTTTGTTGTTTCTGGGTGCGATTGTTGATTATGAGTCTTTTTCATTCCACTATCTTGTATTGATGGCATTCATGTTTGTGATCTGTGTTTGAGTCTCACTCAGATGCTTTTCCCTCTCTTACTCTACGGGTCCCGCACTTAGCCATTCGAGAGCACTTCTTGGTCCTCCTACCAAGTGCAAGTTGAGAAGGCATTAACCCACTCCCAGATGATGATAATTGTCTATTCATGAGCCTAATTGATGAAATATATTCCTCCCAAACTTGTGCACCGAGTCTTTCTTAAGGTCATCTCCTATGATTGCACATTGAGAATCTTCAAAGTATAACCACCTTACCCTTGTTGCTTGTATTCACTCACTGCACTAATCCTTGATCAATTATGCCTTTCATAGTGCATAGAGAACTTCTAGTTAAAAACAAGGACCTTCTTCACCCCCTTACAAAATCAAACTTAGAAATGCAAAGGGCCTCCTTCTTTCACAGTGCAATGAGAACCCTCTTGGAAAAGTGACTTGACCTTTTGCTGATTATCTTAGCTAGTTGTATCATATCCATTCCTAGTGAGCCTCCCTCTATCCATGGCATAGTTTTAGGGGAAAAATAGTCCATGTCTAAGCCACTATAACACTCAGTTGCACAAATATAAGAGCCTTTCCTTCAAGCATTGCACATTGCACACTTCCAATGTCTAGTTTACCTCCTCTACTGACTGGAATCCCTCACTGCACCATGCATTTCTTTGTCTTCTCTCCCTCTACACATTATTTGGTTCTAGTCCTCAGCAAGACCTTCCCTCAGTCACTGTGAATCAAAATTGCGTAGTTGTTGTCTTCCTCTCCCATGAACCCTGCGCACTGCATAGTATTAGTCAGCAAGCTCAACATGATGTGTCTTGCACTTTCCCACTGCGTTGGAACCTGAAGATCCCCTCCTCATAGTGCATTGTGTAGTTCTAGTTGACAGTGGCACCTTACCTCAACCACTATTTATCTCAACTATGTAGTCCCCGTCAAGCCCTTCTTTCTCAGTCCTTTCACAAGTCAATCACGAGAAGCTTCTTCCATGAGAAAAGTAGGGCTAAGATTAATGATTTTTAGCTCTTTTTAGACTGATCTTTCCTTGTATGTAAAATTCATTGGAAAGTGTACCAGCTCAATAGGGAAAGGTCATGATCAAGTAATATATCAAGGATAAGGAATAAAAAATCACTTGGAGAGAATAATCATAAAGAAAAACCATCACAAAGGCATAAAGAGATCTTGGACCATGACAAAATGTTGACATTTCATGATGACTCAAAAGGATCCAACATTGTTCCAGACCATTTGGAAGGTGAAGATGAGGTATAAGGACATATCTATCATCAAGAATGCAAGACATAGTAGCAAGGAGATCAACTTGGCATTGCCACATCTTCATGAAGTTCCATGCCATCATTGTCAAGTCATGGCTTATACAAGTGCCATCACAATATTATATGTGTTAATGTGTCTTGCCACGTGATGTGGAATGTAATGATGCATTTACAAGACAATGAAAAATGTAAATGTGTGTATGTGAAAGAGTCACTTATGGAATATGAAAAGTCACATGTGGACCAAAGATTCAATAGAAGTTGAAAGGTCACTTAGGGAGTCCAAGAGTCATGAGGAAAGCTTAAGAGTCATAGGGGTTATGAACAGTCAATTATGATGCTTGTTGATTTCACTACTATTTTTGTTTCCCTTTTTGCCTATTTCAATCGAGAATCCAAATCCATAAATAGAATATCTTTGTGAGACTCCTCCATCTTTGGTAGGTCAGCCTTTCTTCCATCCTCTGATTCTTGCTAGGTGATAAATTCAGAAACCCTTTTATGGATTTCTTCATACTCAAGCCTCATATCAGTTATTTGGTTCGTCAATTTATCACTGGTTTCGGAATAAGTATTTATTTGTGAAATCTTTTGGAAGAATACTTCCTCTTGTTGCATTAATAGGGAATTGAGGTTGACTATTTATTTAATGAATTCGTCAATTTGTGGGTTGTATTTGAATTTATCTATCATGGCTTGTATTTTCAAATCCTTTTCTGATAAGCTGGCCTAGTGCTTCATCCTCATTTTCTCAAATTCTCTTTAAAGTTGGGCTACTTGTAATTCTGCTTGCTGATTAGTTTTTTCTTGGGCTAATTGTTGTTCTAGCAACAAAATTTTTTGTTCCTTTTCCTTCAACAACATTTAGACTTATGTTGCCTTGTCGATGGTGGCTATGACATAAACTCCTGCAAACTGCAATAGATTAGTGAGATTCTCTGATGGGACAATAGGCGTGTCCTTCCACACAATATCCATTAATTCATTTTCTGGAGTCGTAACAATAATGTTGTCTAGTTTCCTTTTCTTCCTTTGTCTTTTCACTATAGCCTTGTGGGTAGGAATGTAGAATATATCTAATGGAGGTATTTCATCAATTCTTAAGACAATTTCAGAAGTAGGAATAGCAGGAATAACCTCAATGTCTTGGGTACCTGTAGCTTCTTCCCCTGTTGTTTCTGGATTTGCTTTATGGTGGGTTTACTTGTGAGTTTGCAGTTCAGATTTTTTCTCAAGATTTGTGTCTGTATGGAATTTTTTTTTGAATTGCTCCCATTCCTATTCTAGGTCATTGATTGGAGCTTTTCATGTCTGAGTTGAAGTAGAAGCAACCTCTACCTTTTACTTTGCCAAGACCTGCTCAATCATCTCCTATGTACTTCCAGTTGTGTCTTTCTCAAACTCTTTATTTATGTTTCCTCCGCCATTTTGAGATTTTCACTTTGAGTACTCTGGCTCATGAGTCGAATTCTCTTGGGTTTCTTCTTCATAATTTTCTTTGGAACTTCCATCCAAGATTACGCTAGGAGTAGGCTCTCTTATTTGTTCAATCTGTAGTGGGTCCAATGGGACCTTTAACAGTCTCCTATTTTTGTACACATGGAAAGCATTAATATCTTCCAGGGTCAACAATAGTGATGCCATATGTAGAACTTTTGAAAAAATTTCTACTTGTAGGAAGAGGTCATCGAAGGCATCCTCTTCATGGGTGAATTGTTTGACTTTTACCATAGTAGTAAATTCCTTAACAGTGCCATTTCGGTCGTATTACCTTCATGGAATTGTAGCCAATTTTAGAGACATAATAATATTTTCTTCCTTTAATGCATGTCCATAATCGTGTATTGCAAAAGCACCACATTATAATGGGAAGGTCATCCAAATGGCTTTCTTATGCTCTTTCAGTCCTATGGTTAAGCCACCTTCCCCTATAGTATGGTAAGTTATTTCTTTGGCCAAAAGTTTGTTAGGGACATAATATGGGAGGACATGTGGAGAAGAAATTCTCCAAAAAACTATAATGTAGGTGAATGTCTCTTCCCCAAACCATCTGGCAACCTACCAGATATTTACTTCGGCCTTTTGAGAAAACCTAGGGGTTGTTTTACCAAAAACTACTCTATGAATAGGAAACATAACACCTTGACATATTTTATAAAAGGAGTTGGGATTCCCACATAATTTTATGGTATATATGGATGGGAAGTAGGTTCTGTACAGTCCATTTCCATCCTATATTTGGAAACTGAGAACTAAAACAAATTTCATCCATAACAAAAGCACTCATAAAGAAAGGGGTAAAAATCCTTAAAGAATGATTTCTTTTCCTTCTATATTCCATAATGGTCTTTACCAAACTGTCTGATAAAATTTGAGCCTAGCTCATAATCGTTGCATTAACTGCTGTATCTATTAGCAGGAGCCATTCCATGGAAAAATTGTTGCTATCGGGTCTACTGAATAACCTACATATCAATGTTGCTATGAACTATGAGGGGGGAAATGGATGCCATTGACTACATACCAGTTTTATCTCGTTTGAGTTTGCCTTCGCTTGATCTCCAAGTCTGCATAACGTCTAATGGGTCCTCGTTTTCTTTGTCGAATTGCTCAAGGAACTGTTTGTTTTAGAGCTTTTGAGGCTCTAGTAATTGGTACATCAGTTGTAGTTTGTCTAGTGAGAAATACCCCATGGCCTGTTGCCTTTTATTCTTGAAGGTTTTGTCTAAGATGTCTACCTCATCAATTACCCATTTGACCATATCTGTCTATGGTATTATCTTTGGTCTCGCAACTATTCGGTGGAGGAATGAACATCTTGTTTCGAAATAGGAGGTGTCAGTTGACTCCTGAGCATTAGTCGTGGCCTTTGTTACGAGTGCCCTAGACTGCTCTTCCTCTAACAAGTTATACATAGCCTCCCATGTCATGGTTCCTTCGTCCTTACTGAATGTGGTATTAGAGAAAATTGGTACCATGTCTGATTTCTTAGATGTTGTCGCCTTTCCCTTCTTCACCATTCTTTCTAACAATGTTTTCTGTGGAGGTTTCCTGAAATGGAGAAAATTGAAGTTATAGAATAAACACAAGTGAGAATGACAGTGAGAATTAAATGATACAATTAACCTCAAAATGTGACAAGAAAGTATATTTTATTCAAAATGCAGATGAAAAGATATCATATCACGTTGAGATGCTCTTAACATAAATTCCATTAAACTTATTAACTACCCATTAATGTCTCTTATCATTTCCTTTATTACTCATTAAACTACCACATCACAAATGGGAAGGGAAAAAATTTAAGGTGGCAAGTTTAAACTGCGAAAATGTTAATTTTGTGATTGCAATAAGATTATCGCAATATCACAAATCGTACTATTGCATTTTTGGTTGTGCGTTTTCCATAGTTGTTTAGAATTCTATGGGATGCGAGATGAGTAGCATATTCTTTATTGTTTAGAGTGTACTTTTCCTAGATGAATAATTACTTCATAAAGTTCTTTTTGCTAAGTGTCGGACTAAACTTATAGTTTATAATATTTGTATTTATCCGGTCCGGTTCTATCGCACTTCGCAAACTCTTGCAGTTCATAAGATTGACTTTTAAGTTAAGTTCCACGATGTGATAAGTATTGACTCGCTCTACTGTAATATCGCATTTTTCATATTATGACATGCTTTGTGAGTTTCCTCTTTTGTGAAAGCCGATATGTGATTGCGCTAAGCGCTTAATTTTACAATGAATACCTTAAGTCTTAGCTTTGAATGAAAATTCTAATAATATCCTAAGTTAAATGTGGTGATCCCTTCCATCACAATTACTGATTTTGGTTTTTAATTAACCTTTGACACGCTTGGTCCAACGATATGCAAAAAAGTCGATAATTGCTAGTCTTAAAGGGATTTGACTTGATATCTTGATTTATTTCTAAAAATTTAAAAGAAAGCGTCTAAGTGCTAAATTTTTCTTGGAGGGTTTTTAACAAGACTCGACATGATCTATGGACTGGTAAAAAACCATCTCTTAAATGTCTAAGTGCATTTATATATGATTCTTATATACACATTTCAAAGGAATATAGGAGTAAGTTGGATAATAAAGATGAGAAGTGTATCTTTGTTGACTATAAAAATGGTTTGAAAGGTTATAAGCTTTGGAACCAAAAAACTATGAAGGTTGTATGTGGTATTTAGAGAAATAAAATATTGTGAAATAGGAATTCTTACCAAGCGAGAAAAAACAAGAGAAGGTAGAGTTTCAATTGAAGGATGGTAACTTAGACGCTACAGAAGAATAGGAATATAAAGAAGAAGAAGAACCACATACTCTAGTATTAAGGAGATCAACTTGAGAAAGAAGGAAACTAGAAAGGTATACTCCACCAAATTTACATTTTAATTTTTCTATGTCTATTACTACTGATGATCCTAGAAAAATTAGGTAGGAAGTGGATTTACAAGATGGAAAACTATGGAAAAAGGACATGCTTGAATAAATAAAAAAATATAGACAAGAATGAATCTTGGGATCTAGTGAAGTTTCCAGCTGGAAGAAATCTTATGGAAAAAAAATAAGCGTTTAAGAAGAGGTTGAATGCAAAAGGAAAAGTGGAGAAACACAAAGCTCAATTTCTAGCAAAAGGTTATTCCTAGGTAGAGGGAATTGTCTTTGGTGATATTTCCTCTGCTATTGCCAAGTTAATTTCCATTATATTTCTTTTATATATTGCGTTTACTTTTGTTTTGAAGTAGAATATATGGATGCAAATACAACATTCATACATGTGGATTTAGAAGAAGAAATCTACATGAAGCAACCATAAGTATTTGTAGTGAAGGGAAATATAGAGATGGTATGCTGGATAAAAAGGTCCTTGTATGGGTTAAAGATATCACCAAGGATGTGGTATCAAAAATTGATACTTATATTGTGAATTGGCTTCACAGGAAGAAAAGTAAATCATTATGTATTTTAAACTACTTTGTGATCATCTTGTTTATTTGGTCTTGTATGTGGATTGTATGTTTCTAATTTGAAATGGAAAGGAAATCATCTAGGATATTAAAACTCAATTGTCCTATAAATTTGATGTCAGTGGTATCAAAAATTGAGACTTATATATTGTGAATTGGCTTCACAGGAAGAAAAGTAAATCATTATGTATTTTAAACTACTTTTTGATCATCTTGTTTATTTAGTCTTGTATGTGGATTATATGTTTCTAATTAGAAATGGCAAGGAAATAATCTAGGATATTAAAACTCGATTGTCCTATAAATTTGATGTCAAGGATATTGGTTCAACAAATTCCATTTTGGGGTTGGAAATTAAAAGAGACTAAGAAAATAGAGAACTCTACTTAAATTGGGGGAATGATGTTGAGACAATATTGTAGAGAAATGTAAACTAATAAGGGTATCTATACTTGTAGTTGTAAATATATTTCTAAATTAGTGTCCCAAGACACAAAAAGAGGAAGATTACATGTCCTTTTTTCATATGTTAGTAAAGTTGGCAATTTGATATATGTAATGGCTTTCATTAGACTAGACATTACACATGTAATGTGAAAATTTAGTTGTTATATGTCAAAACTAGGGAATGATCATTGGAAAACAATATAAAAGTTTTTTAGGTATTTGTGTGGTACTACTAGTTATGGATTATGATACCATAGAAGACTAGGATCAGAGAGAGTGTTGGACATACATGGATTTATTGATGCAAACTAGGTTGAAGGCCTGGATTACAAAATATATCTAAGTGGGTATATGCTTATCCTATATGAAGGACACATGGGTTATATAAGTAAGATATAGTCTATAGTGGAACCCTCAATTATAGAAGCTTAATACATGACAACCACTTAAGCAAGGAAGTGATATGGTCATAGATATTATGTTCATGCACTAGGTTCCTAAAGCAAGATATAATTATAGATTGTAATGTTTAGAGTGTAATATCCGTAGTGAATATCCGTTCTTATCATTCTAGGACAAAGAATATTGATGTTTAGTATCACTTTGTGAGAGATATTATTGAAGACAAGAAGATACTATTAGTGAGGGTGGAAACTTTGAATATTTTTTTTAGATTCATTAACAAAATATATGAGCACTAGGAATTTCTCTTAGCATAGAGAAACAATGGATATTACTACCTTGTATTATAGATCATGTACTCTTGTGACCCCCTATATTCAAAGAAAACAAGATGTGGGAGAATGCTGACTATGGTGCTCATTGAATGATTATCCCCATGTGTGATTCAATATGTAGGGCATAGTAGGGGAGTTAGATGGAGGATAGTATCCCCCCCTATGAGGGTTTTAGGCAAATTCCCTCAAAAAAATTGGGTGGTTTTTCTCATCTGTTTTGTTTTTTTTACACACAATTTCCTCTTTTAGTGACTTTATGGAGCATGGTGTTTTAGCCCATGGTTTTGTAAATATGCTTAAGGAAATATGGTTTTATTCTAATCTATGGTTAGTGGATTGTAATTTTATGGATGTTATGGGATATAAATATTGTATTATAAAAGTTTAAAGAGAGAATATATTGAATACTCTTTCTAGTTTTCCTAGTTTGGGTTTTCATGGTAATGTTCTATCGTAATGTGTGTACCAATACATATTTTTTTTGTTAAACATATTTTTGCAATAATTATATATATGGGGCTAAAACCAAAACATCTTGCATGGAAGCACCTACTATAAATTGGTCACTCTCTAAAAAGATAAATTATATAACTAAAATTCCTCCTAAATAGTAAAATGTGCATGTACTCTAGCACCCCCTTAAGGCATAAATAAGGTGTGTACAATAAATGGGTCTTGATAATATGCAACCATGTAACGCACCCATGTAGAAACCAATTATAACAAAGGTGAGGTAAAATGGGAAAACCCAGTGGGATGAAACTACCCCTCCCTAGCTCATAATATAATGTCAATAAAAGAAAATGATAAAAAAAATTAGCAGTTATGTAGTTGTGTCCTTGACCTGAAGTGGTCTCACAAAACTACAAGCTTGTGCATGCTGAGGGTCATTGTTAAGATGTCTACAACTTGATTTATAGAAGGAAAATAAAGCATATTGATGACCCCATCATAAATTTTGCATCTAATGAAGTTCATGTGCATTAGAGGATGTGCATGAATTTCATTTGTTGTCATATTTATCATGTATATCTACTTGCACAAAACAAGTTTAGGATTGGGTGGAAGAGGAACCAATACCAAGTGTTGCTCTCAATGAGGGAATAATATTCCCTATTCATAGTTTCCTCCCAATAAAGGTTTCCTTCAACCTAGGTTTAGGTCTAAGGATTAGATTCAAGAACCATATAATAATGAATGAAAAATAATGTCTTTGTAGTAGTGAGAGGTTGTGTAGGGCCCATAAATTGGGATCTATTTTATTGTGGATTAGAAAGATCACCCACTAGATCATTTAATATAGAGTTTTTTTGCCCATCATGGCCTGCAATATCATCCTCATAAATATCTAAACTTGAATTTCAAATATAATGAAAAATATAATCCAAAGAGTATGAAGAATCATCTCTAAGATTTCCAACAAGAAGTGGTGGAGAAGAAGCAACAGGTTCTTGGAATGCATGCAAGTGTCCTTCTTCCATTTTGACACTTATGTCTCTATTTTCATTTGAATGTGTTATAATAATCATAAAATTATATTCAGGAACAAAATGAGGAAAAGTATATAACATGAAATGATGATCCACCTTCGCAATAGAATCTTTGTAACCATATGACATCTTAGATATAACCATTAAATCTAGAGTGACTTCTACTTCCTATTTACCTATCCATACGTTTGTGATTATACATATTAATAATAGATTCATTGATAGCTTTGAAAAATGTTCAACATTTTAGAAAAATTCATTATCTAGATCCATCCTAAAATCTCGATATACTTTCACAAAAGTTTCATTTCTCATTAGCATAGGAGGACCAGCACAAGGTTCCAAAAAATAAAAATGTAGATTTTGAAGCATACATATGATGGGAGTCTCTAAAATATAACATTTGTGTATTAGGTGAGGAAGTAATAGAAATAAAGGCGTGGAAATTACCTTTATCTTTCGGTGACTTATATTTGGTGTTATTCTTGGCATTGTCTAACATGAAAACCTCAAGACGATGTTGCTAAAGAGTTTGTGCCATTAACTTGATAGTTGTATTCATGCATGAACTCTCTAGATGGAATTCTCTATTATAATATCTATAATTTGTTTCTCTCCTTTTTTGACATTATTTCTTTGGAGGTAGAAGACTTCTCAGTTGATTTTTGATTTATCTCTATTTGTGATCGGGGATCATTCTTTATTTTTAATTTATTTTCTTTTTTTCTTGTTTATCTTGCTTCTTTCATTTACTGTAAGTACATGGGATTTATAATTATTGAGAGCACCCAGATTTATGAACTTATCTTCTTCCTATATGATTATTTCAACAAGGTCATCCAAAGAAGGAATTTCTGAAGGTTTTTCCGATGATTGCTTAGTAGTATGAAAGGAAGAAAGAAAGACTCGAGACTCAAGACCTAGATTTGAAAATGATAAAGAGGATTATTTACTCCTCTTTTCTTATTAATTCCACATGCCTTGACTTGTTGTAGCAAATATTTGAACTTTTTGAAGAAGTCTTGTATGGTGTCAAAACAACTTCGGTTTAATGAGATAAAATTATTCTCTAGCTAGTTTCCTCTTAGTTCATCCTATTTCCTAAACAAACCCTTTTATGCTCCAAACATTATTAGGTGTGAAATGAATCTATTTGGAAAGGTAGATCTAAATTGATAAGAATGGTATCCCATCAAGTCCTATTAAAATAAATTTTTTCTCAACTACAAAGCTAGGATAAGATTCATTTCCCGTAGTAATATTATAGAGTTATTAACTTATATGTAGAAGTTCAATATTGGGCTTCCATTCAAAATGAATGAATGAAGTCAAGATCACTCATATGGGCTAATATATTCTCTATATGCACTTCAATCATTTCTCACTTGTAATCAAATATATGTGCTTATCCTTGCAAGCTTCTCCCATTCCCTACTACCATGTAATATTTTTTAGATCGCAAACACATGAGAATTTAGTTCTAAATAAGAAACAATGCTATAAATTGTAAGTTTTAGATAAAATATAAAGAAGAAAAACCAGAGACCAATATTGAGATGAAAGAGACTAACTCAACTTGTTTGTCAAAGAAGCTAACTCAAATTGTTTGTATTACATTGAATAATTTAGATACACATATAGAAGTCTCCCAAGGAGAGGAATTACACATTAGTTGAGGTTCCTTAGTGCATGCACGTGTAAGACCAAAAATAACTTCTCCTTAGTGTTAGTTAACTAAACATAAATGGAGTTAGCTAGCCAAATATGGAGTTAGAGCCATAGATACAGTTGGCAATGGATGGAGTTAGCAAAATATAAGTAAGAATTCATGCATGTAACTTTGAACTCTAGAAATAGAACTAGTCTCCAAAAATAGCATTGGAGTCTCAAGGAGTAGTAGTTTCAAAGAACATAACTAAATTCCTAGCATAGAATTAGAGACCCAAAGGGAAGTGTGCAGTTATTTAGGAGGAAAATATAAATAAGAAAATACGATCTTGATGCCATCTCACTGCCACGTGTCATCTTGCATGGAAATCCTTCTAAAAATAAGCTTTTTATAAATAATAATCCTCCTAAATAATAAGAGAATGTTCATGTAATCCAACACAAGTTGCTCTATATCACTGCATAAAAATTCATGTACATGATAAAAAGTTTTTTAAGCTGCAACATATCACCATCCAAAGATTTCATTGGTGTGATAAACAAATTTTAGTGGTGCAATACATCAAAGAATCAAATTTTCTCAAAAGTTGTGATTTATTTGTACAAGTGGGAACATGTCATGATAGCCTCTAGTGTGTTGTTGTACAATGCTATGTAGGGTCACGTTCCATGTAAGCATGAATACATCATCACGTGAAGAAGACCAAGGTCATTCACAGGCCATAAATTTTTGCTTCAAATTCAGATTTGAGAAATAGATAGTTATTGGAAAGCTCTTAATGAGTAGAATGTGCCCATGAGCTCAAAATTTGCTCCACTATTGTGTCAAAAGAGATCATTTAGTGGTAAACTTCATTACCTCACCTTCATAATGGTATTTAGGGGGTTAGATATGTGTTAAACATTACTCTAATTTAGATTCCATGAGACACTGTAATAATCTTAATTGACAACTTTGACTATGGGGAAAATACATAAAACAATAAATATAAAAACATCACTCATAACATTTTTTCAATGTAATGGACATAGAGGCATTCCAATTAGAGTAACCATTTCAAATAAATGTTTGGATTTATGTTGGCCTCCAACTTTATAGTAACCATTTAAAAAAGAAAAATCATATTAGAAATGAGTATTAAAAAATTAAATATTAATCAAAACACCCAAAACAAAGTTATATATAATATATATATAATATATATATATATAAACATATAATTAAAACACTTTAAAGTAATAAATAAATTTATATATATCCAATTTTACTTCAAACAATTTCATTATTAAAGCTAAAATAGTTTCATTCTAACTCTGAGTCTATTAGCTTGGAGATGCAAACTTTTCTTTAAGTTTTCATTAGTTTGTTTCAATATTTTAATTAAGTTTTGCATTGGTTTGTTTTAATTTTTTTAAATTTTAATTTTATCTTAGTTTTATTTAAATATTTTTTTTTTTCCATGTAATTTGATATTGCCAAAATATTTACATAATATTACAACCTCTCATCTATATTAAACTAGAGAGTGCCTCTAGCAACAAACATGTTAATAAAAATATTTAAAACTTGACCATATTACATGTATACTAAACTTTTCTAACAAAAAAATTTGCATAATATATATGTATAGAAAAAACAATTATATATATGTGTGTGTAGGGGGGATGGGTGGGAGGAGGGTAAAATTATTTTTTATTGTAAAATTTGGGCAAATCATTTTTATAAAGATCCCTTCGGGTTGAACCTGATTTTCTAGGATGTATGTGGTCACTCAATGTTCATGTGTTGTTTAATATATCGGTGGGTTCAAAACATGAATGCCACTACATCCACTGAGAACTCACAGATAGATCAACCAAAGGATCTTTATACAATAATTTTGCACATTTTACAATATTAAATTATTTTGCTTCAAAAAAAATATATATAAATTCTTATAATTTTGAATAATTTTGCTATACCAATAAATATTTTAGAGTTTGTTCATTTAGAGACTATGGAGATTGCCCAATATTTTTTTAACTTCAAGTTAAATTTTCCTTTTTATATTTTCCGTCTTAAAAAACAAAGCTAAATTATTTTTAAAAATAAAAATATTAAACATTTTTCAAACTATTAATATGTTATAAATTATCTTTTTTTCAATGTATTAAAAATAGATTAATTATAATTGATCGTGGTGGTGGTGTTAAAGTCCACGGAGACCAAACATGGTCTATCGGACCTAAGAAAACAAACTATTATTCTTGATTAGTTTTTCCTAGCTCAAAAAACTTGGAAAAGCTCCCAAGCTCACTATTATTTATATTTATAATTATTATATATATATATATTATATAAATTATTGTCCATTAATGCTTGCGAAAGGGAAAACTCCGTCGATACCATGTAAAGGGCCTTTGCTCTTTTCAAAACCAAGCAACGTTCTCATACAACGCACAGGCATCTTGGCTGACATAGTCCTGACTCCTATGTGAGTAGTTTGCCCCATCCCACACAAAGTATACGTTGAATGGGTGCCTTCCACATACTATCTCTAATATTTTTTATTTATAAAAATTAATTATTTAATTTTTATAAAATGTTCTTAAAATTAAGTTTAATTCATAAGTGAGAAAGTGGTTAACGTTGTGAAGAGTTAGTTATTTAATTATTATAAAATATTCTTAAAATTAAGTTTAATTCATAATTGAGAAAGTGGTTAACGTTGTGAAGAGTGGAGAGAACATATTGTAAAAATAGTTAATATTTTTATAATGGACCATATCAAAACTTGTAATGTCAACATAAGTCGTTTAGAGAATGGTCTCGAACTCAAAATAATTAAGGTTTAATCCCAAGATCAAATTAATTAATTAGAATAACTAATATCTAGTTATTATACCCTTTTTTCCCCTTAAAAATATAGGCCGTTAAACTTTTGTCAGTATTTTATTATGAAAATTTTAGTATAAAAAGGAACGATGATGCAGGTGTGGGTAAAGTGAAAGGTCTTTTAATCGTTCCTTTGCATATCAGGATACCATTCTTCTCTCATTCTTCATTGCTGAGGATTTGGGTCGAAAACAATATTAAATTTTTGAAAATGTGGAAGTCTGGGTTAGTTGTGTACACTGTTTGCATTCTTCACTGTATTTTCTGGGGATCTGCCATGGCTATAGATGGTAAGCCTTTTTCGCATATAAAGAGTTTGTGTATAGGGGGGGGATTTGGTGTCTAGGATCCAAAATTTTATGGTTTAATCTGGTAAGACTATGTATACTTGAAAGCTACTCAGATAAGATTTTTTTTTATTGAAAAAAAAATTAATTTGTTGTTTGCATTTACCTGCGTTAGTGCTGTTTGTATCAATAAATCAATCTTGATAATGAGTCAAAACATCAACCAATGTAAAAATGAACACTGTAGAAAATCCGAACTCCTCTCCTGAATAGTCATGAAATGTTGGTTTTGTTTATTTGCTAATGGTAGAACTTCTTGTTTGGATTTGATTTAAAGGTGTGCTTCCCAACGGAAATTTCGAGGAGGCTCCTCAAAGATGGGCTATGGTGGGAAATGTGATTGTGGGCCAAAACCTATTACCCATGTGGAAAATCGGTGGGGCAGTAGAATACATCTCGTCCAACCAAATGCAGCGTGTTCCAGATAATGGGCATGCTGTAAGGCTCGGAAATGCCGGGATGATATCACAGGTGATCCACGGCCTGAAGAACGGATCAGATTACTCACTCCTCTTCAGCGTGTCCACGACATGCAAGAAGTCAAAAAATTTGAATATGACCGTGATACCATATTCTCAAGTTTTGTCCATAAATACAAGTTATGATAGCAGCCGGTGGGACACATATGCATGGGGATTCAAAGCTGTTGCTGAGGGCCATGAGGCCCATGAGGTTGTGCTCCAGAATCCGAATGAAGATTACGATAATCCCAGTTGCGGGGTGCTCATCCGTGGTGTGGCAATCCAGGAGATAATCCCATCCAATTCGAAAGTCGTAAGAGGTGAGCTCACGATTATTTTTATTAGATTTGATTAAATTCATTTTTTTTTCTGATTTTTTTGGATTAGGTTTTTCATTATATCAAAATCTGTAACTTCGAAATTATTATTATTTTTTTGAGTGGTCCCAGGGTGATTCCCAATTAAGTTAGTGAAAATCCAACAATCTTCCTCAAACACAAATCAAATCTAATCTGGATCAATGCTCTAATACGGTGTTAGATTTTCCATTGAATCAAAACCTGCTGGCATTAGTAAACTCTCGATTATTGATTCTTCAAATATTCAGCAATAGATGGACATGGGCGCGGTCTCATGTCGTCTCATTGCCCAATCAACAATCCACATGTCCGTCTCATTGCTGAATATTTTGCAAATCAGCGATCGAGATCATTGTTGAATATTTTGTCAATTAGCGATCCAAATAAGCTCAGGGGTAAACTTCTAAACCATTATCATTATTTTTTTGAATATTCCAGAATAAATCCCAAACCATATCAGTCTGTAAAATAAAAATCAATAATAAAGATAACACTAATAGAAATAAGCTCGGAGTAAATTCCAAACCATTATCATTAAGTTTTTGAATGGTACATGAATCTTAAAATCCAACCCACAACCCTTTTCTCTGGTCTAGAAATTTAATCTTCCAGTGTTTTACTTCTTTTTCTATAGCAGGCACTCACATTTTTTATTATTTTTAATGCGTGTGAAGGTAATCTGGTAACCAATGGAAATTTTGAAGAGGGGCCACATGACTATCTCAACGGGACCAACGGCATCCTTCTTTCCCGTTCTGTTTTTTATCCTTCTCCTCTGCCCGGGTGGATCGTCGAGTCTTCTGAGCCCTCCAAGTACATGTACTCTCCCCACTTCAGCGTTCCGGAGGGACGCAGGGCCGTTGAGCTACTCTCCGGCTCGGAAAGCATCATCTCACAGAACGTGGCCACAGAGCCCGGGAAGTCCTACCGTTTGAGCTTTGCCATGGGAGATGGGAAGAATGCTTGCAAAGGACCCATGACGGTGCAAGCCACTACCGGCGACAAGACGTTTAGGGTACCCCACGAATCGAAGGGCACCGGAGGCTTCAAGGTTGCCGAGTTCACGTTCAGAGCGCATTATCCAGCTACTCGCATAGCGTTCATGAGTTTGTCTCACATCATGAAGAGTGATAACTCCGGTTCTCTGTGCGGCCCAGTGTTGGACCAGGTTCAAGTAGTTGCTCTGTGAATTTTAGATAACTCACATACAAATTCTAGATTACTCAGAATTTGTTATACTAAGATTTGTTATAGTTCTGATCAGGATGTCTGTGTTGCTGTGAGAGGTTATAAGCATAAGACCATGTTTTGTGTGTTCTCTGTAAGAGGGTATAGGACTAGGCAAGGCCATGTTCTGTATTTAGTTACAGAAGTATTAGAAATCTCTTCGGAAATTTTTTTAACAAGCATCTTTCATCGCCACTTCTCTGTGTGCATTGGTTCTCTGGATAAAATTATTTCCTTGGGTTGTATTGTGGCTCTCATTAACTTTATTTGGGTTGAGCTTTTATTTAGATTGGTTTAAAGTCAAATTATTTTCGAATAATAATTTTTTTATTTATTAATTTTTTTTCAAGGATACTAAAATTTAATGAATATTTATATGGATTTTATTTCTTAACTGAGGGATTTTAAGGGAGTTAAATTATAATAAAGTGCTCCAATTATTTAAAAAACATACCGGATTGTGTTCACTTCTATGTTGAAATTAATTTCAATTTACTACTCTTAATTTTTTTAGTAGCAAAACTATATATATATATATACACGAATTATAAATATTAGTTTTATTTTGCTTTTATCTATGAAATTGTCACATCTCTACTAAATTTCTTATTCAATGTTTTATATATATAAATTATATATATAAATATAGTTTTTCATATATTATTAAAAAATTGTATGCATTATAATAATATTTCCATATAAATTTATTCATTTTAGGATTAATCTTAATTAGGATCTACCACAGTAATGGAGAGATTTAAATTCTTTGATTCTAAAAGAGGTTTGCAACTCAGAGATTTTATCTCTCTGTGTCTTTAGTAGATGGAGTTAAAGATCGGATCTGGGGCTGTCTTAGTTTAAATATAAATATTAATTATAATTTTATTGATTATATTTAATTTACCCATCAAATTTAAAGATTACAACATCTCTACCACACTAGGATGCAATGCTACTATAGATTGAGTTAAGCTTACTAAGACTTCAAAATTCATAATATTTTTTTTAATTTAAAAAAGTGAACCTTACTACAGGAGAACTCTTGGATAAATATAATATACATATTTATATGTACCAATATTTATTGAGCCACACCACCCAATAAAAAGTGGCGAGGGGAGGGGGAAATACTAATTAAAATGTAATATGATTACATTTTACCTAATATTTCGGGTCACATAGCCCCTAAATATTCCTTTTTACTCAATATTTCCCTTCAAGTTTGTTTATTTTAAATTTCAAATATAAAGAAAAACTACAATAAGAAGTGGACTTAACTTGAGGGGAAATATTGGGTAAAATATAAAATTATAGTATTATATTTTACACAATATAACCTAGTAAAAAGTGGATGGAGTTAGGCAAAAATATTAGATAAAATATAATAATTACATTTTTCGTAATATTTCCCCCACCTATGAAAATATCGAGAAAAATGTCCATTGCAAACATATCCATAAAAATGCTTTACCTTTACCCTCTACATGGATTAAACACCATCATTTTCTACAACTAATTATGTATCTAAATATAATATCAAATTAACATAGATTTAGGCTAATTTTAATTCCCCCTTAAATATGTTATATTCCACATGAATACCATGGGTCAATACCATGGATTCTTAAAACCATGGGTCATTTTATTTTTATTTTTATTTAATTTTTATACGGTTATTTTTATTTTCTTATTTTTTTCTCTTTAAATTTTATTTTTATGGAGTCAAAATATTTACATTACATTACATTACTTTACTTTACTTTTACATCGCATTCTTAGATCACTACTTAGGCGATTAAAATTTTGGTTCACTGAAGGAAGTTTAATAGTAGTCCTTTTCTCTCTCTCTCTCTCTCACACACACACACACACACACATAATGTAACATTAGGTGACAACACCTCCCTCATGTACTGGGTTGTAGAGCGCCTCTATGAGTACCTTATCTTAAGTGAGTAATATGTATCTTTTGGAATTGGAGAAACTCAATGATGAATTTATCCTTCATATATATATTATAAAAATATGTTTACTAAGTTGTCTTCTAAGAAATTTAAGGGTAGAATCATTGAGGATCCATTAAACCATGTGATGACCTTTTATCTATGGTAATTACCCAATAGTATTATGGAAGGCATCATGTATTTTATGTTGTTTCAATGAATACTCAGGGGTGTTAGCACAATTGTATATTGATGAAACAATTGGTAATCTAACCACTAAATTTTAGTTGACAATGAAACATTTCAAAATTTTCCTCAATCACTTATTCATTAATATACGAGGCTCAAAATTTTAATATTTATCACAAAAAAATTTCCGTATATGTCACAAATCATATCCATGAGTGATTCAATGTGTAGTTTTTGTAAGATTAAAATCAAGGCCATCTAGTCATAGATTGGTTTTTAAAATATCTCATCATTATTATCACCAAATATGTCTCCACCACCATGTATCCATATAAAGATAAGAAAACCTCAATGTGTAACATTTTGACCTTATTTTTTATCTTTAAAATGTACCAAGCACCCTAAATATATCCCATAAGTAAGGATATGACACTCCTCATGGCTGCAACCTAAATAATAACTATCTCATGAAGATAAAGCATGTCACGAGCGATATTCGAAACCATGTGGGGATAATAATATTACTCCTCCCTAACTACTTGATCTATACCTAATTAGTAGTATAAGCCTTATTCATGCTAGATCGAGTATTTGTATCTTTTCATCTCAAATGCACTGTAGTGTTTAATCATATTAATTCTACATTCCAAACATCTCTTATGGTTTCCCCCACCCTCAAATATACACTACCCTTTCTCTTTCCTCCCATTAGGTCCATTAACCACATGACTCTCCTTCCCAATAAAGGTAGGATTTTAATCAGCAGAACCCACCTTATCTCACAAGTTCACCTAAAAAGAGGAAGTTCCCAAGAACAAGCCTTGAAACTTTTTCAAGGGAAAACTCATGCATGCTTTGCAAATCTCAAAAGTAATATTATTATAGTAATGGAGAGATGAGGATGACAAAAAAAAAGAATGTCAACATGGCAGAGAGATGAAAATATGGAAAATGGAAAAGGACCAATCTTCCCCTAAAATAAGGTTATAAATAATTTCAATAGAATACTAAGTAGAAACACAAATGGGAGTGAGAATGTAGATTAAACTCCTTGATGGAGTTGCTAATCTAGATTCGAGATTTTGTGTTACGGGTGTACCAAAATAAGTCATTATCTAATTGTGGAAGCCAATATTAGACAAAATATTAAAGGGGAGAACAATGTACCTATCAAACTTATAGATTACAAACATAAAATTGAATGTAGAATCTAACATTTGATAAATAATGTGAGGGAAACAAAAATATAGTGAACTACAAACTAATGAAAATTAAATTAAATTAAAAAATATTTTCATTAAGAGAAAATTACAATATGTGGGCCCCAATCTCATCATGTGAGGGTCTTTTGGCTATCTTTATCTCTCAATCTCTCATTGGGATGTTGTAGGAAAGAAAACCTTTCATGGATGGCCACTATAGATGACACACACTTAGTAATTAAGAAAATAAAATACTAGAATGGAGGAAGCAATCAACAACAATTCTTTAATTATCTCTTATTTAATTCCAACATCATAATCTACACAGTTATGGTTTTTTTCTTTTATAATTGTTTTTCCAATCCCGTTCCTCTATAACCTAAGAACCAAAACACATTAATAAGCCAGAAGCCATAAGAGAAAATTAACTCAAAGTAATGAATTGAGAAGTATAAAGGTCCAATTGATAACTAGATGCTTAGATTTAGTGAGGGAATGGGTTAATTGCAAGAGATGAGTCTGCAAATTTCATGTAGAAAGAAAATTTCTAGAAAATGGGCCCTTAGTATAGTAGAAAATTGGAAAATTAAAAAAACAAAAATTGAGCTTTTTTGCTTCGATACACTAGGAATGATGTGGGGGAACCAAGTGGAAGTTGAATTGATAGTTGGAAAAGTGGTGTAAAGGTATTTTCACAAGGTACATTTTGAATGGAGAGATTTGGTTATAGGGTGATCTCTCCAAGGTTGAAATTAATTTGAGTCATCACTCGACTGAAATCTATACCATTATATTTTTTGAATGTAGGAAACAACATTATGAGGTGTGCATATTTAATCATTAAATAAATTGGGGCTATTAAATTAAATGAACCTCCACCATTGAAATTTTCATATATGGGGTGTTGAATTATCGAGTGCACATCTTTAAGCCTAAATTTGATCTAGATTGTTAGATCATGATTACCCTTTTCCATTGAATGATTCAAAGTTAAGTTATCTCATTACCTAGCAACAACCTCTTAGCCCAAAATAAATCTATACCATAAAACCTAGATCAGTCGTATGCATTTGATCATTTGGGGTTGAGTGACCTTCTTAACAGATGAACATATCTAAGCCCAAGTTTGATCTATACCATTAGATGATGGTGGATTTACTTTTGATTTAAGTGATGTCATTAATATCCAGGTATATTTACAGTTAAATTTTGTCCTCGCCATTATATCATATTAATCTTAGTTGTTATATAATAATGGTATGCAAGTTGTGCACATAGGACCAAAGTTGGGAAATGGACCATGTTTATCATCACAACTAGTGAAAAGGTGTCAAGTTAGCTAGTGGTAGAGTAGTTGTGAGCCCCCGAGATCATTGAAGGTTAGAAAGATACCAAGTAAACTATGGGATCCAAGTGAGGCAAAAAGGACGAGAAAGTGGTTGCATGGATGCCAAATGTTTGAGGAAATACATGTAGTTGAGTTCACATCCAATGTAAATTGAAGGATATATATATTTCTACTTGGCATATTGACATGGGGCTACATAGAGAGATATTTTATATACTTGTAGGTTGTTACATATCATAATTTTGAAGGGAATTTAACTATTTGGGGTGCTATGGTAGCCAAAACTTAGTGATTTCTCATATTTTTATCATGTTTTCCAAGTCATAAATTTGTAGGGCATTTTTGGGGCCATAGATAATGTTTCTAGATGTTGAAATCTAGTTATAACCATATATACTATGTGCACCATTGGTATACATAGTAACTTTAACTAAAATGAAATATATTGAAGAGATACTTTCAAAGGGATATCACAAATACAAAACAAAGTTAGTATGAGAAAATTATGCATGAAACAGTGAAAGGGAAAATAAATTATCTCTCTACTTCCAACAATATATCTTTTTGGGCATGGCTCAAAATGGGGCATAGAGGTATTAAAACAAAAACTCTTGGAAGGTATAACATATTCATGGAGGTAGAGTTAAAATTTGGACATCCAAAATCCTCTAAAAATTAGTAGAAATATATTATATTAGCATAGTAGGAAATGTGATAAAATAGGCCATACTTCAACATGCCATAAATTTTATCCTAGAGTTCATATTTGCTCAAGCTAGTAGTCAATGGAAATATATAAAAAAAGGAGAAGCCATCTATCAACCTATAATTTTAAATTGATCCATATATTTTCTCAAGAAAACAAAATATTGCCTCTAGTGACCTATATGAGCAGAAAATGTCTATGGTTATATAGAAAGGCATATTTTTGTATAAACATGATTCTTTATCTCTACTTGAAAATTTGTTGTATACACATTGTTGAGTATAGTTATATACATAAGAACAAAGGAATTATGAAGACTAGGAATGAGTAGGATGATTAGGGGTCACATAGTTATGAACATGAATTTAGAGGAATGGATGTCAGCATGGGTAATGTTAAAATATAATTAAATGGTAAAATAAAGGCTAGATAAAAAGACAGAGAATTATAGGAGACTATAAGGAGTCTTAACATGTAGGTACTTATCTATAGGGTTGAAAATCAAAGGCTAATTAGGGATGAATAAGAGAAATCATATTTATACCTAGTAATGAAAATCATATTCCATTTGTAGAGGTAAGTAAATTAAGGATGACATACAATCCCTCTAAAGGAACATAAATCTTAGGTTAATGTGGATCATGCTAGAATTTTAATGCATTGTAGGAGTGCTAATAGGAATAAATACAACTTACCAAGGTATTCAACTAGAATGGATAATGCATTTTCAAATCTAAAAGTAGCTTGAGCATTTCACCAATCATGCATTAGAGAAGGAAGTATGTATTAGATGATTTACAAAGGGAGCTTAGGAATATTAATATTCCCACATTTAATGGTGACCAATAGAGCGGAGAAGTTGAATCATGGCTACCAGGAATGACCAAATTTATTTTATTTCATAATACAAGTTTGTATTAGATGATTTACAAAGGGAGCTTAGGAAGATTAATATTCCCACATTTGATGGTGACCAATAGAGTGGAGAATTCGAATCATGGTTACTGGGAATGACCATATATATTTAATTTCATAATACTCATCTAATTTTCAAGATACAATAGCCATTTATCACTTGGAGGGAAATGAATATATCTCATTTGATGATATCAAGTAGGTTAAGCATTTGGATGAAAAGAAGACATCCTAGAAGTGATTCAGGAGGTACTTCCAAATAAGTATCTATAGGAGCACTATTATGATAAGAATATGAAATATTTTTTTAAACTCAAGCTTGGAAATATGATAATAGAGGAATATGAAAGGAATTACTATATTTTTTGAATTATGTTAAATTTATTAAATATGATGGATTCAAGGTCCATAGGTTCTTGAGTAGTTTTCCTCCATAGTACAATGATAAAATCAAATTTTATTAATTAAAGACCTTGGAGGAAAGCATGTGGAATGAAAAGTACATTTGCGAGGAAAACTGAAATGAGCTATCCTTGTGAAAAGCCTGGGATAGCAAGAAGAGATCTGAGATGGAGTAGAGAAAGAAGGGATACATGATTTCATTTTTTAGGAGAAACTTTCAAGAAAATCAATAGCCTTATCCAATGCAAAGGAACCAAGGAAGTAGAGTAGGAAAAATGACAAGGTATTGGCCCCTTCGATGTTGGTGTTTTGAAGGGGATCATATTTACTAGGATTAACATCACAAAGGATACAAAGTGAGGATTGTTCACAATATTCGAGGAGTTGATACATGGAGGACATGGGAAGAATCATACAAAAAATTTATGTAGCTTTGGACAATAGATGGTTTGATCACTGAGATCATAAGCTTGAAGTTAGAAGTAAGATAAATAATTAGCATATTTCCATATTAATTTATTATAAAGCAAGACATAGTTATATTGACCCTAATATTGTTGAAACATTTCATTTGAAGAGAACCAAATGATGGCATGAAATGTTTGATGCAACTAGCCATAGTGGATAAGAGGTGGATAAATGAACATGTGAAACAAAGTAAAACTGACAAGAATGACTTGTGCACAAAAACATATTTAAATTTAATACCTTTGGGATCATATGATTGACTGATTGATATGGATTGGTTGGACAAGAACCATGTTATACTAGAATAGTATAACAAGGAATTCACATGTGTTGATGAAGAGGGGAAGCAAAGACATGTGTGAGGAATTCCAAGGCCACTTTTCATTAAGAAAATATCATCTATGTACCTAAAGAATATTTCCATTAAATGGTTTCAAATTTATGTAGCCCACATGGAATAGGATACCAAGGACAAGGTTCCAAGCCTTGAATAGTATCCAATTCTTATAGAATGTGAAGGTATGTCTGTTGAAATCCTAGGGTTTCGACCTAAAATGGCTATTGATTATTCCATACATTTGATACTTAGAGCTACCTTGATGGCCAAGACATCATATGGGATAAGCACACCAAAGCTTAAAGAATTATAAATGGTCTTAAGGATATTTTCAACAATTGTTCTACATACCCAAGTTTGTCGCCTTTGGATTTCCTACTGCTATTTTTTCAAAAGAAGGGTGAAACATTGAGATTATGCATAAAATCTAGGAAGTTAAACAATTTCATAATAAATAACATGTATCCTTTTCCAAGGATAGATGATTTGTTTGGTCAACTAAGAGGAGCTAGTATCTTCTTTGAAATTGAGCTAATGTCAAGGTACTATTAGGTAAGAATTAAGGAGGACATCAGTAAGGAAACATTAAGATATAGATATGGTGATTATGATTTTATGGTGTTGCCATTTGGGGTATCTAATGCACCAATTCTATTTATCTTCTATGAATGAAAATTTCTAGAATGATTTGGAAAAAAAATTCATAGTATTTTTTATAACATACTTACATATTTAAGGTCTAAAAAATAGCATGAGTAACACTTGAGAATGGTGTTATAAGTGTTAATAAAACTTAATATTAATTCAAATTTGAGAAATTTTTAATCTTATCAAAGGAATATTCATTATTTGAGTCACATCATATTATAAGAGTTGTGAAATCTATAGAGCAATAGTTAGAATGATTTCTCTTATACTTAATAACTTCTTGTGATGTATTTTTAATTTTTCTTACTTATTAGATTCTTCTCTTATTATTATGTTTTTATTATCATCAAGAAACTACCAAAACAAGATAGTACACAAAAACACAGGATATAGGCTGCAAGTCAGGGCCAAAACCTCTCCACTTGAGAGGAAAACCCACAAATTTCTTCTCTTCTTATAGATTCTTAAATTGACAAATTTCTAGACCTCTAGACCAAGTCCAACACCTTTTCAAGACAAATTCCATCCTCCTTGATGAAATTCTTCCTTTTTCCAAGTCAAACCTAGTCAAATTTCTTACAACAATGCAACTTCGACCCCCAGCAATAGAATTTTGGCTTGTACTATAGGTCTGAAATTTTTTTCCCTCCCATTAGAAAATTATTCCACATGTGTGAGATTATTTAGGGCTTACAAGACTTATTTAGACCTTCACTTGACTTTATCCTTCTTCTATGGCTTGAGGATGACCTAATCAACCTTCCTTTGACCTTCTTTCTGAACTTTTTCCAAATTCGATTCTACTACAACAAAACCCTAACCTAATAGTAGAAACCTTAGCTTCATTTATTTGCACGTGTGAAGAGAGAGAGAGAGAGAGAGAGTAGCCCAAACACTTAATGTTTTTCCTTCTTCTACCTTCACTAGCCTCTTTCTTCTCCTTTGCTTGCTTGATGAGAAAATGAACAATGTCTCTAGGAGGTCGATTTCCCTCCTATATATAGGCTTCCAAGGCAGACGAAGTTCCTCAAATTACATTGACTTCTTAGCTTGTAAGCCAACCTAGTCTTGGAGGATATTTTCACACTTTTAAATATAAAAATAATTATTTTTACAAGTTACAATGTGCTTGATGGGGTATTCAACATCTGACAATGACTCTTTTGATTGCTTGACCTAGGACAAACCTCAGAAGCACTCAATGGGTGCTTGACCTCTAAAATAAAATACCTTGAGCATGAAATCCATGCTTAAAAATAACAATAATATTTTTTCTTTCATTTTACAAATACAAGAATCAAAAGTACATTTCATATTTACGAAGATTGAACCTAGTTACACATTTTTCAACACTCCCTCTTAATTAGGGAGGTATTCATAAATCGTACATGGACATTCTCAATCTAAAGAGATCCCATAAGAAGAGTCAAATTGGTAACCCATTTCATTAGCTCCATACCAAATAGCATTGTCACATAGCAAGGCCTTCACTAACAAATCTATCTCTCCACAAACTTAGAGCACAATGATGGTGAGACCAATGACATATAGACACCATCATCGTTGTCTCTTAAGGCACATACCCCACTCGGGTATTCACAAGGCATGTCCTTCTCGAAGCATTCTTATCTTGGATTCCTAGTCCTCAAAGAATATCAATCCTCTATGACTACTCTTATCTTGGATGCCCTACCTCATCCTCAAAGAGTATCAGATGCCATATGCTTACCGAATCCTCCATTCTTTCTTCCCAAAGTGAAGACAAGAATGTGTGTCTATCTCTCCCTCTCAACTAGGGAGGATATATCAACAAGTCCAAGCTTGTATCTCAAGTACACAAGCTTCTTATTCATAATATATTTTGTCAAGATGTTAACTACTTGTTCACCAGTGGAGATATACCATAGCTACAACACACCATCCTACACCAGCTTTCAAATGTAATGATACTTGTTATTTATATGCTTTTTCTTTCCATGAAAGATCGGGTCTTTAGACAACCTTATACAACTGGTGTTATCATAATGTATCATTGTAGGGTCCATTGGCACTTCAAACAAGTTAGATAGAAGATTCCTCAACTAGACAACGTATCTGCTTACTTCACAAGATGCAATATATTCAACCTCAACACTACTCAAAGAAACTGATTCTTTCTTTATGCTCATCCATGAGACCATGGAGGGTCCTGTTGAGGCCTCAAAAATCGCTGCCACAACATTGGGGGATAACCACCCGGTCCGGACCTTAGTACAGCTCCTTTTCCGTTTGGGATGGTGGCTCCGACTGGAGATAACGGGACCAATTTCCTGATAATAAAATAAAAGGGATGGATGGGTAATGAATAGTTTGCTTAAGTGAGAGGCGACTAGCTTATTCTATTGACAGAAATAGGGAAACTAATACTAATCCCGGGAACAACTTATTCATTTGGAATGCAGCGTTAAATAATCTTTATCTATCTAACAAGCATGTAGATGACTCTGTAAAATAAATAAGAGACATTCAAT
>APFE030284597.1:59476-82116 GCA_000404065.3 Pinus taeda
TTTGTTCGGTGCCAAGGTTTATTAATTCAAACCTTAAGGTAGAGCTCTGAAGCTTTGCATTAGACACAGGTTTGAACCTGTCTTTAATATCGTAAAGATCTTCAAGCTTCACTACGCGCTTAGGGATTGAGTTTTCCTCATGTTTACCTTGTATTTGAGTATCGTTCTCATCTTCCTCAATGATTTGATTGTCATAGGATTTTTCAGAGGTTAGAAATTGTAAAATGTCATCATCGTGGTTAAACACTCTCCAATTGGTTACATTGTCAGGAATGGATGGTCTACAAAGTAATTCTACTGAAAACCTATCTGGACTATATTCTTCGGAAGGGAGTAGCTTGGAAGCGACATTGGCTAGCAAGTCGGCTGCCAAATTTTGTGACCTGGGAATGGAAGAAATATTGAATGCTAAAAAATGGGATGTTAGCTCTTGTACCAACGATTGATAATGCTTAAGATGGTTCGAAAGACAATGAATTGTATTCCTTACCTGTTTAACGATAATCTCAGAGTCACAAAAGACCTTTAAGTTTTGAACTTTGAGGCCGATCACTTTATATAGTCCTTGGACTAGTGTTTCGTACTCGGCTGTGTTATTGGTGCATTCAAATTCTAATCTACAGGACAACATTGTTTTTTCTCCTTGCGGGCTGACCAAAATCCATCCTACTCCTGATCCTTCACTGGACTTAGATCCATCAAAATATAAAGACCAAAATAATGAATTATCTACAGTTTTTGTTAGAACATTCTCAGTAACATTAACGCATTTAGACCTGTCGATCTGTGAAAAGTTTTCAATTTGTGATGCGAAATTATTGACTGAGAAAGGAGATGGCTGAGCAATATAATTGCCGAAAAATGACTCGGAAGAATAATTTCCTAGGATATTGTTGTTGAACGCAACCAGTTGATTTTCCTGTTCAAATTCCGTAACAGTGTGGGTCATATGTTTCTCCTGATCAATATTTATTTGATTGGGCTTGCCCTTATAGGGGAGCCACATATGTGACCAATCGGTGGAGATATACCCATGGAGCTTTTCAGACCAATCCCTGCTTAAAATCAACCCATAGAATTCAGGTATATCGGCGACTAGGATGTAAATCCTTTGGACTATTCTTGGGTCTGCCGATAACCTGATTGTTACAGAGTTTATTTCCCCTAGAACTTGAACTTTAGTTCTATCTAACTACACAATGTGAATAGAAGACTTCTGGGGTTCTATATTCATTTTAGAGCAAACTGAAGTAGGCATTATATTCGAGGATGCCCCAGAATCAATTAAGCAGTTGTGTAGATTTCGATTATAAATTTCATACGTCAAGAGGAAAGGAGGGGTATGGGAGTTTGATCTATCTCCAATCAGAATTGTGTCAGTTTCCTCAACTCTACCAGCAGGGGGTTGTCCTAAGTCACTTGCAGCTTTAGTGGTGGGAAGAGGTGAAGAAGGAACAACATTAAGTTCTTTGAGTAGTAATTTTTGCTGATGTTTTAATTTACTAAGTTCAAACATGGTGATGTTTGCCTTAGTTTTCTTCATGTCATCGACAATGTTATAATCCATCGAATCAGAAACTACCAATGTTTTAGATGATGAAGGTATAGGAGAGGATGATGGCTGATTGTTAGATACTGTCGCGACTGGCTTTCTAACGGGTACCTTTTCCTTTACAGTATTGGTTCCAGTGCTCCTTTTCTTTGGATTAGCTTGAACAGGTTCGGGACTACCTTTACTCCTTGTAGTGACATTCAACTACTTCCTCTTCTTCTTCTTCAAATGGTGTAACTGTTTCTTCCTCTTCTTCTTCCTCAGGATCTGAGTCTGCATATGATATAACATTTGGAGGTTTAGACTCGGGTTTCTTGAAATTCCTATATGGTTTCTTTGTTGAGGATTCTAATACTTGTTTCTTGATCTCAACCATTTCATTCGACATGGTTTTAAGTACTTTTTGAAGGCCCTCCATGTCATATGGATCCTTAGTAATCTTTTTCTTAGAGTCATCTTTAAAGGACACTTGTTTAGATTTTATTTCTTCCAAGGAAGTTTTCTTTTCTAAGGCGATTACGCTCTTTTCCACAGCGAGTGCTTCCTTCATGTTTTCGGCCAATGTCGGTTGTTTAGCCCTATCGACAAATATGGCAATGTTTGAAGGCAAAGCAGTGATATACCACTTGCTTCTAACTTGTTCGCTTGGCTTATCATCAGTGGGGATTTTGTTCAAGAGTTTGTTGAATCTGGAGTTGAACTCCTTAATAGGTTCTCTTGACTCGATCCTTAAATTGGAAATGTCATGGACAAGTGTAGCTAAGGATCTGTCATCGCCGTATTTGGTGAGAAACTGTTCCTGGAAGATATTCCAACTCATGATGGATCCAGAGGGCAAGGAAAAATACCAAGACCCTGCAGATCCTTGTAGTGAATAGGGAAACAATCTTACTACCACATCTTCTTCAGTGACTCCCTTTAGATTGACTGACAGCATAAAATTGTTAATATGTTCTTCTGAGAAGTTCCACATCTGATTGAACTTGGTAACATTTTTCGGGTAATCGGTAAAGGATGAAAAGTGCAGGCATGGTGACCGCACCAGGACTTCTCCATGGTCTTTGGGCCATTTTAGGATTACCAACGATCGCTTGTGGTGTTCCAGGTGCTTGAGGGGGAGGTGGAAGTACGGACTGACAAGATTGCGATGCTTGAGATGAAGTCCCTTGGTGAACAACAATATGAAGTGGTGAAGTGGGTGTTTGACTTCACACAGGTGATGATGAAATGGAAGATGATGGAGAAAAGGTTTCGCTACCAGAACCTTCGGCGGTCTTTTTTTATCCTTTTCCTTTCAGGTAAAGGAAATTCGGGTCGTTCAATACCTAGCTTTTTGCTTTGGAGTCTGGTAAGATGAGGGGGTAAGCGAAATTGCGAAGTCTGACTGCCTTGTGATACTTCAGATCTAGGAGGGGAAATTGAGAAGCCTTGAAGTTTTTGGATAATGGATTGAACTTCAGGGGACTCCGGACTTAAGTGTTCTGAAGTATGATGTAATTGAGCAGTAGTGGTTGATTCTTCTTCGTCTCATCTAGATACTGGAGATTCAGAATACGAACGAGATGTCCGAGGAGAGGCGGAGGGTGAATTACTCTTTGAATGGTTTGTAGGTGTTGTCTTACTCGCCATTCATAGCGGATGGCCCTCCTTCTAGCGCCAGAAATGTCGAGGCCTCGAAAATCGCTGCCACAACATTGGGGGATAACCACCCGGTCCAGACCTTAGTATAGCTCCTTTTCCGTTTGGGATGGTGGCTCCGACTGGAGATAACGGGACCAGTTTCCCGATAATAAAATGAAAGGGATGGATGGGTGATGAATAGTTTGCTTAAGTGATAGGCGACTAGCTTATTCTATTGACAGAAATAGGGAAACTAATACTAATCTCGGGAACAACTTATTCATTTGGAATGCAGCGTTAAATAATCTTTATCTATCTAACAAGAATGTAGATGACTCCGTAAAATAAATAAGAGATATTCAATCATTCAAAGATTACTTCATATGAATAGTCACATTGAAGCAATAAATACAAATTACTGCATTCACTGTTTATATCATCAATATATATATACGATTGAAAGAGGAGCATGTGATAAACAACCAATAGTGGAATGCATAAAGAATGTTGTGAAAAGCACATATATATATATAAGCGACAATAGAAAGAGCAATTTAAACAACAATTCATATAAAAAAATGAGTACAGACGCAGATAATAGTACCATGTGAGCTACAGATCAATCCGAAATATCAATCGCTATTCAAAATTCCTTCTTCAACACATAAATGCTTTTAAACAATGACAGTAGTGCACATTTGCATAAAAACCTTCCTCATTAAATTCAGAATAATTGGTCCAGTTTCATAAAAAACTACCCCTGAAGTACAATAGTGCAACTTCAGGGATTAAGTAATATACAAAACTTTATGACCCTTTCTAAACGCATGAAAGGGTCTATAAATACTACTAAGCTAAAAAAATCTATGAAACAAAATCCTACTAAATTGGTATCAATAAATGCGATCTATTTCTCAGGGGCGATCTGGCAGTCGGCGATGTGAGTCATGACTCAGGTTGTTTGCCCTTAAACTTGAGCTGGATTATCGCAAGCATCGGCTCCACTTCTGGCGGTTTGTTGAGGCGCAAACTGAATTGGGTAGTGAAGGTGGCATCCTGAATGTCGGGTATAATATACCCGACAACACCCGTAAGGCATTTCAAGGCGGATCTTTGGCTGTATGGCTTGATTAAGAAGAACCAATAAGAATCCCATGTTAAACTGTTGATTCCAGCGATTAATCTTTCGTTTTTCTCCAGCTCTGGGTAGCATGAGTGCTCCAACATATTTGTCGTTGTTAATTGACCTGGAGTACATTGGGAAATCATATTAGACAAATAAAGCGTATTATTTACTAATTCAACCAAATTTCCAGTGGTTTCTTTGCATCTGAAAATCGCTCTTTCTGCCTTCATTAGTTGCGATTGCCATTCTGTGAATAATATTTCTTTGTGTGATTCCAGAATTCTCGGTAGATAGTCGCCTGGCCTTGATCAGAATCCTGCCATTCTATAAAGTTTTTCAGTGTTTCTTCGGCCTGATCCAAATCGGTCCTTGCTTTTTCTACCTTTTCACTTATGGATGCTACTAACTCGCATAATGGTTCTGCTTGTGTAATCTGCTGACATAGGAGCTTAACCTAATTAATCAATGCCTTATTTAACTGAAGTACTTCCGCATTGAATTCATCTACCTGAGGGAGCTTTTTCATTTTCTCAATTTGAGTGGTCAATTGAGCGATTTGCTCATCTTTTGCTTTCATTGTTCCCTCAGTCGATATTCTTAATTGCTCCAATGCCGCCGATAGTTCCCTTTGCCTTTGGATTGTGCTTTCATCAATCCTCTGCTTTTTCTCTTGTAATTTCTTAGTGAGCTGATGATTGCCCTATTGCTGCACTAGCAATTCCTATTCTGCCTGCTCCTCCTTCTGTTGAACTTCCAATAATTTTGCCTATAGCGAAGAGATGTCTCGATCCTTGGCCTTCAATAAACTGCTCACCTCCGATGCTTTATCAATGGTCGCCGCCGAATATGCTCCAGCGAATTGCGATAGCTTGGTTAAGTCATCGGAGGGGTCGAATTCCTCTTTCCACACAACATTGCTCGTCACTGTTAATTCATGGAATAGGGAAGGTTGATCAGCTCTTCTCATTTTCCTCTGTCGCTTTACAACAACTTTGTGCTTAGGGCTATAAAATACATCCAAAGGGGGAATCTCTTCAATTTGCAAAATGATTTCTCCCGTTGGATCTTTAGGAATTATCTCTGTTTCTTTTGATTTGGGTAGGCCGCTGGTTTCACCCGAAACCGGTTTCGATGTCGCTTCTTGCGTGTCACCTTCTTTAGAAACCTCATCATCTTTCGAGCACTCTAGGTTGCTGATGATTGTACTGAATTGCTACCATTGCTGGAGCAAATTTGGATCAACTAGTGTATATCATTATTTTTAGAGCTGCTCTCTTCTTGGGCTTTTGCCTGGGTTTCTTCTTGTCGCTGCATATTTTCCTGGGTTACTTCCTGCCTCTGGCTGTGCACTTCCTCCTGCTGCTTTGATGTGGTAGGAGGTGGCGTATTTCTTCGTTGCTCAGGCTTGCCTGATCTTGTTGTCGTCGGAACAGTCGCTAACAGGTCTAGAGGCAGAGTTTGCAACCTCTGTTCTCTAATTCTGTTAAATTCGACTAGCCCTTCATCGTTGTACACATTTCTGGCAAGCGACTTAACTTGATACAACGATTCGGCTGATGCAAATAAATCCTCGAATCTGTCTTCTTTGTGCTCGACCATGGCCAATTTGGCCTGGTCGAGCACATTGTAAGCGATCTTCCTCGGATCATACTACCTGCTTGGCAGAGTAGCCAGAGTGACCGAATTCATTTTCCTAGCTTCCTTCTTTGTATGTTTCATATCATGCAGGGTATAAATTCCAATTCGTAAGGGAAAAGAGGGCCAAACATTTTTTTTCGCTTTTTTCAGGGTCTGAGTAACCCCATCAGCATTGATTTGATAAGCTACTTCCTTGGCAAGTAACTTATCGGGGATGTAAAGTGGTAGCACATGTGGCCTGGCTTGACTGCCAAAAACTCTGATGTAGGTGAATTTCTCCTCCCCAAACCAACTTGCTACTGTGGTCAAATCTACCCCTGCTTGCTCATAAATCTTCGGGGCAGGCGTATCAAAAATGGAATAATGAATTGGCAACATAAAACCGTTGCAGATTTGATAAAGATGGTGCTTATAATTAGTCTTCCGCAGTTTTTGATAATATATGTGAATGGGTGTGGGGTCTTGCGACGTCCACCTCCATCCAAGCACAGGAAACTCAGAATTAAAACACAACACATCCATCACATAGGCACTATAATAGAATGGCGGAATAAACCTCTCTGTGACGCGAGAGTTAAACCTGAAATCGAGAATGGCTTTGGCTAACTTGTTTGATAATATAACCTCCCAATCCATAATTTCGCCACTACATGCCGCCTCCATTAAGGGGACCATTTCTATGGTAAAATTGGCAGAGTCATGCAATCCCCATAGCCTACATAGCATAATTCCAGCATAGCAGTAAGGAGAACATAGGGAGTCAACTGAGTACTTACCCGAGGATGCATGCTTGTGTTTTGCTGGATTCTGTCTCCAGCCTCGAATTGGTTCAGACTCAGTCTCGTTCTCTGCTCGAAATTTGTCCAGAAATGCCGCATTATATTTTTTTTCTTCTGCCGGTAGGTGATACATTTTCCTTAGATCTTCGGCTCGAAAAGAACCGAAAATCCTCCCGTCCGCAGTGCTAAACAATCTATTGGTAATTAGGGCTCTTGGATTGCCCACCTTACCACATCCGTATATGGGAGAATTTGTTCCCGGGCCGCTATTCTGTGCAGAAAGGAATCGGCCAAGTCTTTTAAATTGACATTAGATTTGCTGGTATTATCGCATGAAATTTCTATCCCGGTCACCTTTGGCTCTTCTGCTTCAATCAAATTATACGTTCCTTGCCAAGTGGTCTTGGTAAGTCCTAAGCACATCATATCTGATATAAGCCCTTTGTTCTTACCGCTTGGATCAACAATAGCTTGCCCCGCAGCTGGTGAAGTAGTAGGCATTGTAGTCTTCTTGGATTTCTTTCCCATCCCACTTACTTCTGTCTCTGTGGAAGAATTCTGCACAGAGCGAAAGATAGGTGTAACACAGGCAATAATAACATGAATTGAACAGAGTGAAGTATATATATCTGGATGCATTCATAGCGATCAATTGACTTAAGGTGGCCTTGGGATCAAATCCGTGGAGAGATCGCAAGCTTGCCGTTCTCATTAAATGGTCGTTATGGCATGTCAATCTCATTAATACCAGTCACTTCGGTTAATGGCCGAATGATTTATTTGAAGCATGCCTTGGGAGATTTGGCGGTTTGAATGTGGATGAGCATCTTTTCAAAGGATATTGCCTTAATTATGAATAAATCATATTAAATTGCCTTTATGACTTTTACTTTGAAAACTGCGCTTTTTACCCTTTTCGCAATCGGGCATCGGGGAAATGCTAAGTTATTGCATTGGTTTCATTTGGAACCCACGATCGTCGATAGTGATATCGCATCACATCGGGAATAGCTAGTAGGGTCGTTTAAAATGAGGGCATGGTGAGTCGCCGATTGCCGATAGCGATATTGCATCGCATCGGACGAGGGGGAGCTTATTTGCATTTTAAGTGTTATCGCCGATTGCCGATTTTGCATCGCATCAGAGCAAGGGTTGTTACTCATGTTACTTTATGCTTTTGCCAATATCCGATAGCGATTTCGCATCGGTGAAAACCAAGATGTCCCTTAAGTTGTGCTTTCTTTGTCATTGCGATATGCGATCTTGCGATCGCTTTATCGCAATGATAAAGATAAATCGTTTTATGTTGGGGTTTTTTGATTGGTTTTATTAAAAAGGCCTTTTAATATGGTTTTATTTTATTCGAGCCTTTTTGAAATAGAACTTTAAGTTGATACCAATTTGAAACAAAAATTAAAAGGGACCCATTTCACATTATATTTTTAGAATAGTAATGATATGAAATGGGGGGTTGTTGTATGGCACAACAGGTCCCAAACTAAAAAATCTTCCATTAGTGATTCTTCCATCCTGCTCATTGCCTCCCTAGTAAGAATATGTATATCCAATCAAGTGGATAGCATTCCTCTTATCATACTTTAAGCAGTAGTGAATTGTTCCTTGCATATATCTATGTATATGCTTCGTTGTTATCCAATGATCATGCTTTGGCTCAACTTAGAACTGACTGAGAACATTTACTATAAAATATATGTTTGGCCAAGTATTTACCAAATACATCAGTGAGCTAATCAATTTTCTATACCTGGTCAAACCCACTGGGCTTGATTCATAACTTCTTAGCCTTTTCAAGTTTGTGATCATGGGGGTTGTCATAGGTTTGCAATCCATAATGTCAAACCTCTTCAACATATCGATCACATACTTTCCTTCACCTAGATAAATATCATGAGGTCCCTACCAAACTTCTAGTCCCAAATAATAGTGCATCAACCCTAGATCCTTCATGTCGAATTCTACCACTAGTTGCTTCTTGCACTCTTAGATTTGACCTTCCACACTTTTCATGAGGAGATAATCCACATATAGAAGAATTATTACAGGCTCATCCTTCACAACCATGATATAGATATTTAGATCAACTGAACTCTTTGTGAATCCCAATCTTTGTAGGTATGTATCCATCCTTGCATACCATTCCCTTGGTGCTTGCTTAAGGGAATATAATTCCTTCTTCAATCTGGAAAAATAAGCCTCTCTATCTTTGAATTCAAATCCTAAGGGCTTCTCCATATAGACTTCTTCATCAATCGTGATATTCAAGAATGTAGTCTTAACATCCATTTGATGGATGTTCCATCCCATTAATGTTTCAAAAGAGATGAGTGAATGTATTGTTGTATACCTTGATGTGGGAGAAAATGTCTCTTCATAATCGATGCCTTCTTGTTGAGAGAAGCCCCTAGCCATAAATCTTGCCTTATATTTATCAATACTTCCATCTTCCACATGTTTAATATTGTAGATCCATTTGGAAGGTACCACTAATTTGTCTTTGGGACTGAGTATGATCTCCCAAACTCCATTCTTCATTATCGATTGATACTCTTAATTCATGGAATATTTCAATCCTTGACATTTGACAACCTCTTCAAAGTTGGATGGTTATGATTCTATTATCTTTTTCATATAGGTTGCATAACCATAATATTTTTTGGGCTTCCTGATTTCCCTAAATGTGCCTTTGTATCATATATGACCCTCTACATCTTAATGAGTAAACTTCAACCAATTAGTTATCTTTTTGGTTTCGAAAATGACCACAGGTTGCATGGTTTCATGGGGACATTCATATTCATGATCTGATTCTTCTTCCTCCCTGGTATTTTCCTCTTCAAATATAGGAATTTCTTCATCATCAGAGTCCATCAAGAGATCCTTTGATTTCTTGAATTCAATACTTTCATGAAATATCACATCTTGACTAACTTCTATTCGGTGTCCTTCCTTTATGGAAATCCTATATTCCTTTGAAGTATTACTGTAGCCAACAAATGTTCCCTTCATGCCTGAAGGATCCAATTTCTTTCTGTTATCCTTAAATTTATGAATATAGATAGGATAACCAAACATTCATAGATAATCCATGCTCAGTTTCTTCCTAGTGAATGCTTCTTCAAGAGTCATGTTGTCTAATTATCTGTGAGGACTTTGATTTTGAATATATACAATAGCCTTGGTTGCTTCACCCCTCACAAATTTTGAAAAATCTTGATCATGCAACATGGCTTTTACACTTTCTTCAATAGATCGATTCTTTTGTTCTACAACTCCATTTTGTTTGGGATTTTATGGGACTATCAACTCCCTCTTAATCCCAAATTCCTTACAGAAAGATATGATTTATTTTTGAAGTATATTCTCCTCCATTATCAGACATCAATATCTTTATTCTTCTCTCTATAAGGTTCTCCACTTCATCTTTGAATTCTTCAAAATTTGAATTCATCCTTGGATTTCATCAAATAAACCAAAGTTTTCCTTAAATGGTCATCAATAAATGTCATATAATATAGATGACCTCCAAGATACATTGGAGACATGGGACCACATAAATTAGAATGAATCAGATACATAATTTCTTTTGACCTTGAAGCACTTCTTCCAAATGGTCTCTTGGTATTTTACCCAATGCACATCCCTTGCATACTCCATGATCCTCTTTTAGTTCGGCATTTCACCAAAGATTTTGTAGTGAAGGTGACAAAACCTTCTATGCCAAAGTTCACATGGGATAACTTCAATGTGAACCAAAGCTTGAGAGAGGGGAGGCAACAGTCTGTAGAGTCATCCTTCGTGAATCCCAATCATCTTTTCATTTTCAATGCTAGGGTTTTTATTTCATATTACAACCTTTCCATCTATGAAAGTAATTATATATCCTTTGTATTCTAAAGATTAAATGGAAAGTATATTCTTATGAAAACTTAGAACAAATAAGATGTTATTGAGATGAATATTTCCTCCATTATCCAACTCTAGTGAGGTTGATCCAATTCCTCTTAAATGATAGCTCTTCTTATCACCAATCTCAACAGAGTAAGAATATTTTCCTCTTAACAAGGTCTGTATTTGCTTCTTCTCACTAGTCATATGTCTTGATGCTTCACTATCGATTACCCAAATATTCTTATCTTCAAATGTGCCAGTAAATGCTGAGAATAATCCTTTGTCCTTTGTAGATGTCTTGGTCATATCATTATTGAGAGATAATAGGAGATCCCATAATTCTTTGATTCCCTTCGTGAGATGGCTTTCCACCATAGTACACTTCTTTAGGAACTTCTTCAATGTAGTATAGATCTTCATCATGCCCATAGCCAACCTCACCTCTGAAACCATGTTGAGAAATGTATAAGGCAATAGTTAGAATGATTTCTCTTATACATGATAACTACTTGTGATGCTTTTTAATTTGTATTGCTTATTAGATTATTCTCTTATTATTATGTTGTTCTTATCATAAAACAACTACCAAAACAATAATATCAATAGTACAGAAGAACATAGGATATAGGCTGCAAGCCAAGGCCGAAACCTCTTCACTTGAGAGAAAAACCCAAAATTCTCTTCTCTTCTTATAGATTCTTCAATTGATGAATTTCAATACCTCTATATGAAGACCATTACCCTTCCAAGACCAAGTCCAACCGTGATGATGTGCTTCCTTTGTCCAAGTCAAACCCAGTCAAATTTCTTACAACAAAAAAACTTTGAACCCCAACAACAAAATTTCGACCTCTACTGCAGGTCTGAAATTTTCAGCCCTCTTAGCAGCAACTACTTCCATATGTGCGGGATTATTTATGGATTCCAAGACTTACTCATGCCTTCACTTGAAATTCTCCTTCTTCTAGGGATTGAGGATGACCTAATGAGCCTTCCTTTGACCTTCTTTTTGCAATTTTTCAAATTTCGATCCTACAACAGCAAAACCCTAACCCAACAGTAGAAACATGGCTTCCTTTATTTGCACATGTGAAGAGAGAGAGAGAGAGAGAGAGAGAGGGAGAGAGAGAGAGAGAGAGAATATCCCAAATACTTAATATTCATCCTTATTATTCCTTCCCTAGCCTCTTTCTTCTTCTCCTTTTCTTCCTTGATGACAGAATGAATTGTCTCTCAAGGAGGTCGAGTTCCCGCATATATATAGGCTTCCAAGGTGGACAAAGTTCCTCAAATTAGGCTGAATTCTTAGATGGCATGTTGAATTGGTCTTGGAGGGTAGTTTAACAATGTGCCATATGGGGTCTTCAACATATGACAATGACTCTTTTGACTTGTTGACCTAGGACAAACCCTAGAAGAACTCAATGAGTGCTTGACCTCTAAAATAAAATACCTTGAGAATGAAACCCAAGCTTCAAAATAGCAACAATATATTTTATTTCATTTTACAATATACACAAATCAAAATTACATTTCATATTTATGAAGACCCAAACTAGTTACATATTTTTTGACGAGAAGGTGTGCGAGTGTACCTAGAGAAAATCAAAGCAATTAGTAAGTTGCCAACAACAAGGAACATTATAAAGGTCACATATTTTATGCGATTAATAGGATACTATGGAAGATTCATTGAGGGTTCCTCAAGAGTAAAACACCCAAAATTCGTTTTAATTTCGATGTAGAAAAAGGGCCTACAAATGAAAAATGCACTAAAAAAATAAAATATAAAAGAAATAATAGGGTTGAAGATGATGATGCCATCCCCAAAGTTAAATATGTTTGGTGGGAAAAGAATATATATATATTTTTTTAATTGTGATTTTGACTTATCTCCTTATGGGTTTACCCAAATTTCAAGCATGGGAACTCATTGCATTTGGAGTCTAATTTTGCATCCAAAACATGCTCACACTTGAAATTTGAGTAAACCTATAAGGAGGAAAGTTAAAAATACAATTAAAAATAGTTTTTCCTTTCTTTTACATTAAAACTCCATATCTCTTATTTTATTATTTTTTTAGGAGACCCATTTTAGACCTTAAAAATCCCATAATGTCACTTCTTTGCAAAATAAATGTGTCAAATTTTAATATCCTCAAGAACGCGAAGAGGGTTTTCAACATTTGAAAGTGTTGTTAACAAGTACACCAATTTTAAGGGTAGTTAATCCAATGTTATGATATTCCGACACATAAGAAATAGTTAATTATAACTTGGTCTAGTGTAGAGTTAGGTAAAGTGTGTTTCTTTAATATATACATTTGTAACTTACAATCCAACGGTCACGATATGTTCTAGACATGAAGTGATTTGACGGTTCATTCTTTCCTCTGTATTACCGACACTTGATCTGTGACTTAACACTTGATTGGTCCATGATCTCTCTTTAAAGAGCATGCAAGGTCATTTGTAGGGTGACCGTTCATGAGAGAAGATTATGTAAATTTTATTTATTTTATTAATAAATTGCCTGAAGTGACCACGTTGGCTCAAGCCATGGACTGTTTCCCTCTTTGAGGGTTTTAACCACATCAAGAAAACTGGTGTATTGACCTGTGATTTGTTTTGTGTGTCCCCTGTAAGAGGTTATAGGACTAGGAAAGGCCATGTTTTGTATTAGTTACAGAAGTATTAGAAATATTTTACTTCGCAAATTTTTTAACAAGCATCTTTCATCACCACTTCTTTGTATGCAATGGTTCTCTGAATAAAATTATTTCCTTGGGTTGTATTGTGTCTTCATTAAGTTTCTTTGTGTTGAATTTTTATTTAGATTATTTCCTTGGGTTGTATTGTGTCTTCATTAAGTTTCTTTGTGTTGAATTTTTATTTAGATTGGTTTAATGTAAGAAAATGAGAAGTCAAAATTATTTTCAAATAATAATTTTTTTTTATTAAATATTTTTTTTCCAAAGGATGCTAAAATTTAATGAATATTTATATAGATTTTAATATCTAACTAAGGGATTAACTAAGGATTTTAAAAGGGTGTTAAATTATAATAAAATTCTCCAATTATTTAATAAAAAAAACCCGATGTTTTGGATTGTGTTCATTTGTCCGAAATGAAATTAATTTCAATTTACCCCGTCTTAATTTTTTAATAGTGGCAAAAACTAAATTATTCAAGAGTTTATTGTCATGATGTATATGAATAAATATTAGTTTTATTTTATTTTTATTTATGAAATTTTTACAATTTCTATTAATTTCTCATTCATGTGGGTAATAATAATTTTAAATAAATTAAAAATTTTAATATATATAAAATATATCTTTTCATTTATATTAAAAAAATTATACTTGTATTATAATATTATTTTAACTATTAATGCACATAAATTATATATCTTTTAGATCAATCTTGATTCTAGAATCTAACAGAACCCAGATATAATCAAATCTCTTTCACTTTAAAAGAGATTTAATCTCAAGAGATTTGATCTTTCTCAAATTCTTAGTAGATTGGGAGTTAAGATGGGATCTTAAGCCACTTATAATTATAAATAATAAAATAAATTATTAATTTTAAAATGATTCTTATTTTATTTTTACCGAATCAAAATGTTAAATATTACAACATCTCTACCATTCTAGGATCAAATGCTTATACATGAGTTAAGTTTACTTATGAACCTCAAATATAAATAAATATTTTAATAAAAAGTGAATCTAGTGAGGGGAAATCTTGGATAAAATATAATATTACAACATTATATGTTACTCATTATTTATCACCACCCCGACCCAATAAAACGTGGCCACGGGTCGGAGAAATACTAATAAAATGTAATATTATTACATTTTACCTAGTATTTCCGGTCACATGGCCCCCCTAAATATTACTTTTTACTCAATATTTCCCGTCAAGTTTGTTTATTTTAAATTTCAAATATAAAGAAAGGCTACAATAAGAAGTAGACTTGACTTGAGGGGAAATATTGGGTAAAATGTAAAATTATAGTATTATATTTTACACAATATAACCTAGTAAAAGTGGATTGAGGTAGATAAAAATATTAGATAAAATGTAATAATTACATTTTTCCTAATATATCCCCCACCTATGAAAATATCCAGACAAATGCCCAATGCAAACATATCCATAAAAATGTTTTACCTTTACAAGCTACATGGATTAAACACCATCATTTTCTACAACTAATTATGTATCTAAATATAAATCATTATCTAATTGTGGAAGCCAATATTGGACAAAATATTAAAGGAGAGAACAATGTACCTATCAAACTTATAGATTACAAACATGAAATTGAATGTAGAATCTAACATTTGATAAATAATGCGAGGGAAACAAAAATATATTGAACTACAAACTAATGAAAATGCCATTAAAATAGAAATTATTTTCATTAAGAAAATTACAATAAGTGGCCCCAATCTCATCATGTGATGGTCTTTTAGCTTCCTTTATCTCTCCATCTCTGATTGGGATGTTGTAAGAAAGAAAACCATTCATGGATGACCTCTATAAATGACACACACTTAATAATTAAGAAAATAAAATACTAGAATGAAGGAAGCAATCAACAAAAATTCTTTATTTATATATAATTTAATTCCAACATCATAATATACACAATTATGGTTTTTTTTCTTTTCTAATTGTTTTTCCAATCCCATTCCTCTATATCCTATGAGAACCAAACTACATTAATAATCTACAAGATAAAATTAACTCAAAGTAATGAATGGAGTATAAATGTCGAATTGATAACCACATGCTTAGATTTAGTGAGGGAATGGGTTAATTGCAAGAGTTGAGTCTACAAATTTCATGTAGAAAGAAAATTTCCAAAAAATGGGCCTTACTAATAGAAATTAGAAAAAAAACAAAAACATATTGAGATTTTTGCATCAATACACTAGGAATGATGTGGGGAACCAAGTGGAAGTCGAGTTGATATTTGGACAAGTGGTGCAAAGGTATTTTCACAAGGTACACTTGGAATGGAGAGATTTGTCTATCGGGTTATCTCTCCAAGGTTGAAATTAATTTGAGTCATCACTCGACTGAAATCTAGACCATTATATTTTTTGAATGCAGTAAAGTGCATTATGAGGTGTGCATATTTAATCATTAAATAAATTGGGGCTATTAAATTAAATGAACCTTCACCATTGAAATTTTCATATAGGGGGGTGGTGCATTATCGAGTGCACATCTTTAGGCCTAAATTTGATCTAGATTGTTAGATCATGATTACCTTTTGCCATTGAATTATTCAAAGTTAAGTTATCACATTATCTAACAATAACCTTTTAGCAAAAAATAAATCTATACCATAAAATCTAGATTGGTCATATCCATTGGATCATTTTGGGTTGAGTGACCTTATTAAGAGGTCAACATATTTAAGCCCAAGTTTGATCTATACTAGTATATCATGGTGGATTTACTTTTTATTTAAGTGATGTCATTAATATCTAGGTGTATTTAAAGTTAAATTTTGACCTCACCATTATATCATATTAGTTTTAGTTGTTATATATTAATGGCATCCAAGTTGTGCACATAGGACTAAAGTTGGGAAATGGACTATGTTTATCATCACAACTAGTGAAAAGGTGTCAAGTCAGCTAGTGGTAGAGGATTTGTGAGCTCCCGATCTCATTGAAGCTTATAAGGATGCCAAGTAAATTATGGGACTTAAGTAAGGCTAAAATGATGAGAAAATGGTTGCATGGATGCCAAGTGTTTGAGGAAATACATGTAGTTTAGTTCATGTCCAATGTAAACTGAAGGATATATATATATATATATATATATATATATATATATATATATATATATATAATTTGTACTTGGCATATTGACATGGGGCTACAAAGAGATATACTTTATATACTTGTAGGTTGTTACATATCATAATTTTGAAGGGATTTTGACTAGTTTGGAGTGCTATGGTAGCCAAAACTTAGTGATTTCTCATATTTTTATCATGTTTTCCAAGTCATAAACTTCTAGGGCATTTTTGAGGCCATAGATATTGTTTCTAGATGTTTAAATCCAATTATAACCATGTATACTATGTGTCCCATTGGTATACATAATAATTTTAGCTTAAATGAAATAGATTGAAGAGAGATTTTCAAAGGGATATCGCAAATACAAAACAAAGTTAGTATGAGAAAATTATGCATGAAACAGTGAAGGGGAAAAATCAACTATCATTCTACTTCCAACAATATATATTTTTCTTCATGGCTCAAAATGGGGCATAGAAGTATTAAAACAAAAACTCTTGGGAGGTAGAACATATTCATGGAGGTAGAATTGAAATTTGGTCATCCAAAATCCTCTAGAAATTAGTAGAAATATATTATATTAGCATAGTAGAAAATGGGATAAAATAGGCCATACTTCAACATGCCATAAATTTTATCCTAGAGTTCATATTTGCTGAAGTTATTAGTCAATGGAAATATATAAAAAAGGAGAAGCCATCTATTAACCTATAATTTTGAATTGATCCATATATTTTCTCAAGAAAAAAAATGCCTCTAGTGACCTATATGACCAAAAAATGTCCATGGTTATATAGAAAGGCATGTGTTTTGTATAAACATGATTTTTTATCTCTACTTGAAACATTTTTGTATACACATTGTTGAATATAGCTAAAGACATAAGAACAAAGGAATTATGAAGACTAGGAATGTGTAGGATGATTAAGGGTCGCACAGTGATGAACATGAATTTAGAGGAATGGATGTTATCATGGGTAATGTTAAAATAGAATCAAATGGTAAAATAAAGGGTAGATAAAAAGATAGAGAGTTAGAGGAGACTATAAGGAGTCTTAATATGTAGGTACTTATCTATAGGGTTGAAAATGAAAGGATAATTGGGGATGAATAAGAAAAATCATATTTATACCTAGTAATGAAAATATATTTCATTTGTAGAGGTAAATAAATTAAGGATCAAATCCAATCCCTCTAAAGGAACATAAATCTTAGGTTAATATGGATAATGCTATAATTTTAATGTGTTGTAGGAGTGCTAATAGGAATAAATACAGCTTATCAAGGTATTCAACTAGAAAGGATAATGCATTTTCAAACACTTAATATTTTCCCTTCTTCTTCCCTCACTAGCCTCTTTCTTCTTCTCCTTTGCTCGCTTGATGAGAAAACAATGTCTCTAGGAGGTCAATTTCCCTCCTATATATAGGCTTCCAAGGTAGATGAATTTCCTCAAATTACGTCGACTTCTCACTTGAACAATGTAAACTTTGAAACGGGAACTATAAACTCAAAACGGGAACTCTGGCCCAAAAACCCCAAAAAAACATCAAAAACAGTGTTAAAAACGAAAAGTGTGTATACTGGAACGATGTTTTTTTTTTAGGTGTCAATTTTGAACATGTTTTAAAAATGGCGGTGACTACGAAATTTACTACGAAATTTTCGTGCAAAATATAGCTTCAAAACGAAAGTGATGCTACTGGAATAACGTCTTTTTTTTAGGGTCAATTTTCAAACTTTTTTAAAAATGCTAATAAAACCAATTTTTTTATGTCTCAAACAAAGTTAATTTTTAAGGAAAAAACACATTAATGTTTTTGGTAGAATATCATTTTCCTTTCCTAAGTATAAATTTAACATGTTTTCAACCACACCATGCTAGATACAAAAGAAATTGAAATTTTTTCAACTATAAAATTAAAAAACCATGACATTATGAACAAAGTATATCACTCAATGAAATCAAAAGTCTTTATTTGTATACTGAATAAAACAAACATTATATCTCTAATTTGATATTGCATTGTAGATATTTAAACAATAAAATTTATCATACTTAAGAGATGCTCTGATTGAATGCTTATTAACAAGTTTTAGTAGAATTTATTAGCGGGCAAATAGTTATGTGTTCCTTATTCAACATTGGGATTGGGATTGATCGATATGTGTATTTTTTTTCCAAGTTTTATAACCAGAAATAGTGTAATAGAAGTAGAAGATGTTGTTTTTAGAAAACCCTTTTTAATAAGTTTTAACTAAAGAAATAGAAGATGTTGTTTTAATGAAACAATTGTTAATAAGTTTCAGTAAAATTTACTAATATTGGGGTTTTGGATAAAGGTTTGTTGTTTTTTTAAAGGGATATGGTAATTTAAAATTAAAAAATGTTGATATGAAATTTCATATTAAGAAGACATTTTGATTAAATATTTATTAATAAATTTAAATTGAATTAATTAGTGAGTAAATGGTGCTTCTATTTATATTGGGATTGATCTTGAATTTAATTTAATTGAAAAGAGAAAAATAAAGAAAAAAATAAAATATTTATTAGCTTTTAAGAAAATATTTTAATTGCATATTTATTAACAAGGTTAAATTATGATGTTGGTTGATTTTATTGGGATTTCTAAATATTTTAATAACAAATACAATTTAATCTTGCATAAATATTTATTTGGTTTAAATGTTAAATAAAAATATAAATTTTGAGAGATCAAACACCTCTAAAGGCCTGATTCATAAATAAAAAGGGCACGAAAAAAATGAAAAATAATAAAAGAGCGCACATTGGCAATACCACCACATAACCCTTACTGCAAAGAGAGATAAAACTAATTACGTAGGCCCTGTAACATCTCATTATTACAGGCTAACATCTCTAATGAAAAAGTGAATCAGCATAAAAGACATTATAATAAAGTGACTATTAGTGCAAAGCAAATGCTCAAAAGAACAAAGGAACAATTTGAGCTAATACTAAAGACAGTGATTTATGACTCAAAATTGGTTTATTCAATAAATTTATGTCCTAAAACATATGTATCTAGGTTTTGACCTCGTCTAATCCAAATGAATCTTGGTTTCTCATCTAGAGGATTTTTGACTGTGTCCATATATAATTAGCTTTTAATTTTTCTTAATACTTTTTATCATTTTTATTTTCAAAAAATATTTTAGTAATTTTTATGATTAATTTTTTATTAAAATTTAGTAATGGTAAACATTTTAACATGATAACTATTTCGAAATAAATAATATTAAATAAAAACATAATAACTTCATCCGTATGCATTATGACATCAATTCAAATACAATCGTATGCATCTTGACATCATTTCAATTACAAATCTGACAAAGTCACAGCTACAAGGATGCTCCTCCATGGATACAAAGTTGGATGAACTGAATGAACAAGTTCTTACACAATACATCAATAGACGACGATAAGTATGTACAACTCAAACATATCGAAAATCCATAATGGCCACCACATTCTCACGTTATAAACTTTTGAGACAGACCGCAGGCGAGCCGATGTAAGTTAAAATAGCGATGATGATGATAAGAACCATGGTAACTGTCATCACCCTCTGTAACCAAAGGGGCATAGTAGCGGTGCCGACGATCATGCGTGACAAGGAGAGCGTAGAGAAAACGCAGCGCCACCCCCGGGCCGCCCCGCCTCGCTCGACCGGCGGCGGGTCGATTCCGGGAATCGACCCTACACTTGGACATACTTCTTACTTGATGTATACCTTCGTTTGCTTTTCTAAGTTGTATGTTTATAGTTTGTTTGCTCTCATAACGCTTCTATGTTTTTTCGTAAGGGTGACATATTTCTTACTTTATGTATACTTTTATTTGATTTCTTAAGTTATATGTTTTTACTTTGTTTCGCTTTCTTTTATAAGTTATATGTTTATAGTTTCTTTGCTATCATAATGCTTCTATGTTTTTTCATAAGGGTGACATATTTCTGACTTTATGTATACTTTTGTTTGATATATGTTTGTTGTTCGTTTTCAATCTCGAGTTATAAATTTAATTTATAGTTATAAAATAGTATAATAGGTTTATTATGAGTATGTTTTAAAATTATTTTTGTTTAGTTAAGAGTTTACTTTTTTAATATAAAGTAATAGATTAACAACTAAAAATCTAGAGGTATTTGGAAGGATAAAATACTTTCTCGTGGAGTACTATAGAGTAATACCAGGTAACATGGTTTTTCTTAATAATGGTGATGAATTAACATGCATTGACTAATAACAACAAATAATAACTATGGCACTACTAATTTAATAACTAAATTTATATGATAAATTTTCCTACTATATTAAAAAATACAATAAATTAATAAAAATCTATATCTATATTCTATATTTATATATTAATAATTTCAAATCTGAAATCATTATAAAATCATTCTCAATAATAACCTTTGCCTCAAGCTCAAAAATCAAATTCTATAAAATTTAAAGTTTTCTATCTTACTTTAAAAGTGCTAAAGCTAATTTTATACACAATTTAGAACATTTTAAAATTTTGGTGAATAATATTAAAATTAATCTACCACAAAATTAAGGATAACTCCTTTAAAACAACCCTCAACTCCAATTGCAGGAACTTTGACTTTTGCAACATATATTTTGAAGCCTTACTTGTAGCTTATGTTTTGGATTTTGGACCTCACTGAATTGTTAACGTTGAAATATGTCGATTAAGAACATTAAGAACCAGAGCTGAAATTATATTTTATGGAATGGTAAAGTCAATAAGTTTGTCATTTAAGATTGTGGGGATTGAGTCAATTAAATTTATTTTGGGTCGGTAGGTATAATGGTTGTTTTTTTATTTTGGGTCGTTAGTATAAGGGTTGTTTTTTTTTCTTTATTCAATTTCTTGTATAAGAAATATTAATATAATAATTACATATTTATTAATATGGTTGTATTAAAAGATAAAATATTTCATAAAAAATTTTGGAGTAGAGCGATCAAAGTCCTTAAGGGATTGGTTGTAGAAGCATTAAACAAACCAGTATAGATCCATCTTAATCATGGATTTAGAAATCCCAATAAAATTAACCAACATCATAATTTAACCTTGTTAATAAATATGCAATTAAAATATTTTCTTAAAAGCTAATAAATATTTTATTTTTTTCTTTATTTTTCTCTTTTCAATTAAATTAAATTCAAGATCAATCCCAATATTAATTTCAAGATCAATCCCAACAAATACTTCACAGATTCTATACAAATTCAACTAAAAAATAACCTAGAAAAATTCCAAAACTTATAATAAACTTATAATAGGTAAATTATAGCTTCCAAAAATCGCTATCATTCTTTTTTCGGTAGATCGTCCATCATCAACTCTTACCCTTATATGTTCACATAAGGGGTGATTCAATGGTGAATCAATTCTCAGCCGATCTTAGAGGCTTTGTATACACCTCTAAGCATTTTGCGGTTGAGAGTGACTTAGAATATTCTTAAATTTAATGGTTTCTATATAATTTTTTGGATTTCGTTGAAGGTAAATTAAGTTCATCTTTGTATGCACATTATATACTATATTTTTGCATATAACTTATTTTCTCGAAAATTTAATAAAGTGAAATATTGAGAATTGGTTGTTAGAGGAAACTTATAATTATAATTTTGTTATTACTTAAAATTATTAAAAGGGGTGGTAAGAGTAGAGCTTTGAGATATTGTTCAAATGAAATTTTGGAATAGATTAGAAGAACTATAAGTTGCTTTCCAGTGAGCATTATTGTAGTGAGGTTGTATGAAAATGTTATTGTCAAGTTTAAGAACACTAAGGGATGGTTGGAAGAAATTAATTATAAAATAGGAGTCAAGCAAGCTTGTCCCATTTCCCCCTGGATGCGGGTGATTAACTGTCCAAAGGACAATCAGGCGGCGCATCATATGGGCATCTGTCAGCTCACATACGCCACGAGTCAGATCGCTTGGGAAGGGAGATGGGCCTGCAAAACTTCTTTAATGAGGCCTTTATTGTGTTCACCCGTCGTCTCGCGCGCCACGTCCTGCCGCTCCTTAAACGCTCATAGCATATCAGCTTCAATGCATTCCCGGAATTGACCCGCCGTCGGTCGGGTAGGGCGGGGCGGCCCGGGGGTGGCCCTGCGCGGGCGGAGGGGGAGGCG
>APFE030284598.1:2300-16478 GCA_000404065.3 Pinus taeda
AACTTTACTTTTCCGTGACCAACGATTCTAGCCTTCCTATCATCCCCTAAGAAGACATCACCACCATCGTATTTCTCATACTTGCAGAACCACTCCCTATGGGGAGTGAAGTGAAAGGATGCACCTCAGTCAATCAACAATGCCTCATGATCTACATGTGTACTTGAAGAAGCCAAAAACACATCCCCACCTTCATCTGAGGAGGTTTTCACCTCTGTAGATGGAGCATCATCAGATCCCTTTCCTTTGTCAGGAGCTTTAGATTTACAGTCCCTTTTGTAGTGCCCTTCCTTTCCACATTTCCAGAACACCACCTTTACAGGTTTTCCTGGAGATTTAGATCTCCCTCTAGATTTAGATCTCCCACTCGATGACTTATTTTTGTTTCTGTTCTGGGATTGTCCTCGTATAGACAAGACATCACCATTCTGGCTCTCCATATTTTTCCGTCTCATCTCCTCCGTCAGCAAGGATGAAACTATTTCATCAAACTGCAAGGAAGTTATATTGCTACCTATTGCAATAACCAGGCTATCCCACGAATCTGGTAGAGAACACAACAAATTGATGCACTTAGCTTCATCTGGAATTTTAATATCAACAGATTCTAACTAACTTACCACAATATTAAATGCATTCATATGCTCTGTCACCAAGTCTCCATATTTCATCCTCAATTTATATAGCTTTTTCCACAGGAACAATTTATTGACCAGAGACTTAGATTGGTACAAAGTCCCTAACTTGTCCCACAAAGCCTTCATCGTAGCTTCCCCTGATACATTCAACAATACTGAATCTAAGACACACAATCGTATTGTGCTCATTTCCTTTCGATCTAACTTCTTCCATTCTTCATCGGACACTCCCGTTGGTTTAGTACCCTAATCTACCACGATCGACCAATTTTTATCCACCAACAGATTCTCCATCTTGAGTTTCCACAACTCAAAACTCTAACCATTAAATTTATCGATATCTATCTTTCCACTGCTTGTCATCTTCTTTCACCACCAAAATCGATCTTGCAGATCTCCCACTGAACAGGATCTACCATAGGCCTGAGCAAAACCCCTCAGCAACAAAGGTGTCCCCTTGAAGCCAAAATAGCTCTGATACTAAATTTAGGTTTTAAAGTTGTACATAAATTACCTACATACGAATTCTAAATCACAGAAAATAAACAATAGCGAGAGCATAACACATAAAACACATGTACACAGAGATTTTTCCCTAGATCCCAAAACCGAGACTACCAGCTTAATTTTTCATTATTTTCCTTTCAATGTTACAATACATATTTATACATGCTGAAGCATCCAATACCATGGACCGAAAAACCACCGCGCCTAAAACCATGGACGGAAAACAATGCACAAAACCATAGTTGGGTCTGCCCAACCTAAAATAGTGTCCAAAACCAAAATTTTCTAGGGTGCTACCCGGACCCCGTAGAGTGGGGTTACTTACACCCCTCAAACCCCTTATGATCCCCCTCGCTACGCAATCTGCACAATGAGGGGGGGCTTCGACCCCCTTCTAACCCCCCGGTTAACTACGTGGGCTAGTCATGGAAAGAATATAACACAACCCAACATGAATATCTCTCATTGGTGTGTGTTTCTACCAGAGTGCTACTATTACCTCTCTCTTAGATGCTCACCTTCTCTTCCCTCCGTAGTAGAGGAACTTTGACACACCTACAACCAAACACTCACCAGGCACAATTACGTTTTCGAACGCACACATGTGTTCCTCTCGCTTTCTAACAGTTAGAGTCAAGGAAAATATTTATTAAATAAGTAATCGTGCCATATTTCGGATGGGGCTACTATCCCAAACAATCTGAGGTATAATTGGGACCACATATTGGGGATACCCCTTGAAAGTTGGCAGGTCCAACAAAGTCAACACTTGTCTATGAAGAACCATTGATTTCTAGGCATCCTTTTGATGTCTTCCAAGGTGGCGTAGATGTTATATCACTCCACTTTCTTGTCTTTGAGAATAAGTCCCAACAAAGCCTTCATATACTAGTGGAAAGCCACATAATTTTTGTATTTCTTATTTCTTCCCTTGTTGTCCCAGGCTTAGGAACCCAATTTGACATATCCTCCAAGATTTTAGAACCGAAATGGGATCATCTCTATCCTTTCTTAAGTTGGGTGTGTGTTATATTCTTTCCTTGATTAGTTGCATGCGCAACGAGGGTTACAGGTGGGGGCGTTAACAATGCTTGTTCGTTGCACTGGCTGCAGCGCCCCAGGAATTTTTTTCCTATATTTCTGCGGATCCAAGGGTCGGGGGTGGACCCAAAGATGGTGGGCAGACCTACCCATGGTTTTGTGCATGGGTTTTACACATGGCTTTGTGCATGACGGTTTTCTACCCATGGTATTTTGTATATCTGATCAAGGGAACTATGATTATGTTCTGATTTAGGGTTAATGGATTGGGGTTTATGAATGCTTCGACATGTATATATATATGTATTGTACCATTGAAAGGAAAATAATGAAAAACCAATTTGGTAGTCCTGTTTTGGGATACAGGGGAAAACCTCTGTGTATTTTTTTTATGTTCTCACCATTGTATATTTTGTGTTTTAAGAATTCGTTTGCACGTAATTTTTTCACAAGGTTAAAACCTACATTTGGTATCATGTTTTTTCCAGCTTCAAGGGGGTGCCTTTTCTATTGCGGGGTTTTTCTCGGGCCTATGGTAGACAATGTTTAGTGGGAGATCTACAAGATAAATTCTTTTGGTGAAAGAAGATAGCAAGCCCTACAAAGATAAAGGATCTGTCGGTGGATAAATATTAGTGGATTGTGGTAGATCTAGGTACTAAACCAACGATAATGTCAACAGAATACTGGGTGAAGTTGGATCGGAAGGAAAAGAGCACAATACAGTTTGTATATCAGATTCAGTATTGTTCAATGTATCAGTGGAATCTATGACAAAGGATTTGTGGGTCAAGTTAGGGACTTTGTACCAATCTAAGTCTCTGGTGAACAAATTATTCCTTGGAAAATGTTGTATAACCTCAGGATGAAGAATGGAGAATCGATGATAGAGCATCTAAACATCTTTAATAATGTGGTAAGCTGATTGTTATTTGTTGAAATAAAAATTTCAAATGAAGATAAGTGCATCAATTTGTTATGTTCTCTACCAGGTTCATGGGATAGTTTGGTTGTTGCAATAGGTAGCAATACAACTACCTTGAAGTTTGATGAAATAGTCTCATCCTTGTTATTGGAGGAGATGAGACATAAAAATATGGAGAGACAGAATGGAGATGCCTTTTCTGTATGAGGACGGTCCCATAACAAAAATAAAGTTAAGTCCTCAAGTGGGAGATCTAAATCTAGAGGGAGATATAAATCTATAGGGAGATCTAAATATCCAAGAAAACCTCTAAAGATATGTTGAAAATGCGAAAAGGAAGGACACTACAAAAAGGACTTTAGATCCAAAGCTCCTAAGAAAGGAAAGGGATATGATGATTCTCCTTTTGGAGAGGCGAAAACTAGATGAAGGTGGGAATGTGTACTTGGCTTCTTCTTCAATTACACATGTAGATCATGAGGGATGTTTTATTGACTCGGGTACATTCTTTTACTTCACTCCCTGCTGGGAGTGGTTCGGCAAGTATGAAAAATATGATGGTAGTGATGTCTTCTTAGGGGATGATAGGAAGGCCAGAATAATCAGACGTGGAAATTTCAAGCTGAAGTTGCAAGGTGGAAGGATTATAACACTTCCTGGTGTTCTGCATATTCTTTCATTGGCTAGAAATATTATTTGTGTAAGCAATATGGATTATGCATGTGTAAAAATAGTGTTCGAGAAATATACCTACAAGATGGTTTCGGGAGCACTGGTATTGATGCAACAAGTTCAAATTGGAACTATGTACAAGCTTCTGGGGACCACTATTATTGATGGGTGAAACAATTATGTGGTTCCTGAAAGTAGAGCAAAAAACCTACTGGTCTCTAGAGAAAAGACCATGTTATGGAATCAAAGGCTTGGACATAATGGAGAGAAGGGCCTTTGAATACTGCATGGTAATGGTGTGGTAGAAGGTATGTCTAATTTCTCTTTGGATTTTTATTTCTATAAACATCGTGTATATGGGAAGCGGATTCAGGTGAGTTTCCCCATAGGTGCTAAGAGGGCGAAAGGGATATTAGAGCTTATGCACAGTGATGTGTTTGGACCTATGTCGGTTCCATAATTTTGTAAGTCTATGTACTATGTATCCTTTATAGATGAATTCTCAAGGAATGCATGGATACATTTCCTCAGGAATAAATTTGAAGTCTTTGATAGGTTTAAAGAATTTAAGGTTTTAGTGAAAAATCAAACATAGAAGAAGATCAAGGTGTTGAGGACAGATAATGGTGAAGAGTTATGAAAGAAGGAATTTGAAGAGTTATGTAAGAAGTGTGGTGCATCATGATGAAATAATACTCCATACAAATCTTTGAAAAATGGAGTTACAGAAAGAATGAACAGGATATTCATGGAAAAAGAAAGAAGCATGCTCAATGGTGTCAGGTTAGGACAAGAATTCTGGGAAGAGGTAGTGGAGAATGCATGTTACCTGGTTAACAGATCACCTTCATCAGCGTTGGAGGATAACACTCCACATGATGTATGGACTGGTAAGAAACCCTCTCTTTCACATCTGAGGGTATTTGGCTATGATTCATATGTACATGTTCCAAAGGAGAAAAGAACCAAGTTGGACAGTAAATATGAAAGGTGCATCTTTATTGGGTATAAGGATGGTTTAAAAGGTTATAAGATTCAGAACCCAAAAATAAGGAGGGTTGTGTACAATTGAGATGTGGTGTTTAGAGAGGTGAAATATGTTTTTAAACATGAATTCCTAACAAAGGAACCTAAGAAGATAGAGTTTGAGCTAAAAGAGGAAGAATTAGACTCTACAGCAGAACAAAAATTAGAAGAGGAAGAGCCACAAACTCCAGATTTGAGAAGATCAGTTCGAGAGAAAAGGAAACCATAAAGGTATAGTCCATCTGCTTTCTATTCAAATTTTTATTTATCTATTACTAATGATGATCCCATTATTGTCAGGGAGGCAATAGATTCAAAGAATGGAAAACTACGGAAATAGGCCATGGTTGATGAAATGACACCTTTGGAAAAAAATAAGGCTTGGGATCTGGTGGAGTTGTCGGCTGGAAAGAAAACGATTGGAAGAAAATGGGTGTTTAAGAAGAATATGAATGTAGAAGGAAAGGTGGAGAAATAAAAATCTTAGTTGGTAACAAAAGGTTATTCCTAGATGCCGGGAATTTATTTTGGTGATATTTTTTCTCCTGTATCTAAGTTCTCTTTTATTAGATTACTTTTATCTCTTGTTATTTCTTTTGATTTTGAGGTAGAAAAGATGGATGTGAAGACAACATTTATTCACGGGGATATGGAAGAAGAGATCTACATGAAGAAACCTGAAGGATTTGCTGTGAAGGGTAAGAAAAAACTAGTATGCATGTTAAAGAAGTCTTTGTATGGGTTAAAATAGTCACCAAGGATGTGGTATCATAAATTTGATACATATATACAGGGACTTGGCTTCACCAAAAGAAAAGCGGATCACTGTGTGTATTTTAAATTAATTGGTGATTGTGTTATTTATTTGGTCTTGTATATGGATGATATGTTGTCCCATGTTTCGTGCGTGTTCCATACGCAAGTGCAGTCCATAACCTGATGTATGAAATAGTCTGTAGTAGACCAGACATTGCACATGTAGTGGAAGTATTGAGCAAGTTTATTTCAAAACCAAGCAAGGAGCATTAGACAGTAGTGAAGCGGGTTTTTAGTTATTTGTGTGGCACTGGTGATTATGGTCTATGCTACCAAGGAAGACTAGGATTGGACAAGGTTTTGGACATTCATGGCTTTCTTGACGCAGACTGGGCTGGAAACTTAGATTGGAGAAGAAATACAATTGGGTATGTGTTTAACCTATTTGGAAGCGCAGTCAGTTGGATGAGTAAGAGACAGTCTGTAGTGGCACTTTAAACTACAAAGGAAGAATACATGACAGCCACTCATGCTAGCAAGGAAGCAGTTTGGTCGCAGAGATTGTGTTCAAGAATGGGGTTACTACAACGAGCTAAAGAATAGACTGTGATAGACAAAGTGCAATTTTCTTGGCAAAGAACCTTGATTATCATTCAAACACAAACCACGTTGATGTTCAATATCACTTTGTGAGGGATATGGTTGAGGAAAAAAAGGTATTTCTAGTAAAGGTCGACACTTCGCAGAATGTTGCAGATGCATTGACAAAGTCTGTTAGCACTGATAAGTTTTCTTGGTGTAGAGAAAAAATGGCCATTGGAGGGCTAGACCAATGACTAGGCTCTCTTGCGACCCCCCTGTGTGGAATAGAAAAAAATAAGTGGGATAAAGTTGGGTGTGTGTTATATTCTTTCCACGACTAGTCGAATGAGCGATGTGGTCACCGAGGGAGTGAGAGCCCCCCCTATTCGTTGTAGTAGGGGGGGGGGGGTAGTCCCCCTTTTCAGGGGGTAGTAGGTCCCCTACACGAGGTTTAGGACCCCCAGAATTGTTTTTTCCTATATATATGAGGACCCAAGGATGGGGGGCGGACCTACCCATGGTTTTGTGCATGAGTTTTGCACATGGTTTTGGTCATGATGGTTTTCTACCCATGGTATTTTGTATATCTAGTCAAGGGAACTACAATAATGTTCTAATCCATGGTTAATGGATTGCAGTTTATGAATGTTTCAACATATAACATTGAAATGAACACAATGAAAAATCAATCTGGTAGTCCTGGTCTTGGGATCCAAGGGAAAATATCTATGTATTTGTTTTATGTTCTCGCTATTGTATATTTTATGTTTTAAGAATTCATTTATAGGTAATTATTGTACAAGGTTAAAACCTACAACTTAAGTCTCCAATTTACGTATCTCCTTCCTTGTTTCCAATAGAACAACTTGAAGTGAGTGGCAATTGACTCATGAGTGAAGAGTTCACTCCTATTTGACCTTGTGGACCATTTCCCCCTCCCCTAACCTACAACACATTCGCTATATCAGTGGCATGAATAAGACTAGGAGGTAACACTTGGTGAAACTACTATAATCTTGTTTTTTAGTGAAAGAACAAGTTCTAGGACTAGACACATCCACCACAAAACTAGAGCTCCAACCCACTAAATCTTCCCCAAAGCACAAGACACAGACCCCTGACTCGACTGATGCACCCATGTGTTGAACAAAGGTAACAACAACATCTACGGAGGATCCATTCACCATCACCATTAAAAAAATGCGTAAACACACACAAAATAGTGAACCCTGGACATATAAGACTTTCAAATACCTAAGAAAACCAACCCACGAGAGCTTAGAAATTACCAATTCAAGGAAGCCCAAAGACAATAAACATGAATAGGCTACCAAGCCTCCCCAAGCCCACTAAGAAGATTTAAATAAATCCTCCCAAGTCAAAGAAACTAGACCTATCACCTCAAACCGACTAAATTTAAAATAAATTGTGAGGAAAAGACAAAAATTGACCTAAGTTTCCATGCGGCAGTTACAAATGAATCCCACAATAACCCACTATACTCCAAGGTTCCAAGCATCCATACATAGACCAAGACTCTAAGGAAACTCCGCTACAACCACCAATACCTTCATAGTCCAGTGAGCTCTAACTTCATCATCTCAATTACAAACCTAAGCTCAAACACAAAACTCACTTCATTAACAACTGGAATAGAATGCATGCACAGGGAGGCCGAGGACCTACCCTTTCCTCCACTCAAAACCACCACAAGCGACTTCCGGAAGCTTCACATGGACAAATATATAATGGGAAATGACAACTGGGATTTTGCATGTGATTGAATGCATGGGGTTGGTTGCACTCCCCTTCATTAATGAACATCACATTTGGAAGTGATGAGAACACAACCCAAAGCACTCTCTTTAAACACATTAATAGCCCCATCAAGGATAGCCACATCATCATCAAGAAGAGCTTGGAGGGACTCTGCTCAGTTGGATTGCATCATGATATGCCAGTTGATATCAATGTCTACTTTTTTGTTTTGACATCCTAGGTTGGTCATAAAATCAACCACCTTATTTCCATATCTCCTAGTATGTTGAACAATGACATACTCTAGCTGTCTAATTAGACCGTTAATGATTTCAATCAAACCTTACAATCTCCATCTCTTCACTAGTTTTCTTAGGGGTGATTCAAAGATCAATTTTTGTACATGATTGATTACTAACAGGGATTCCCCATCCACTTGAATTGGACGAAACCCTTCACGAATGGAAATCTTTAGACCTCATTATAAAGCCTAAAACTCAGCCACATTGTTAGTGGTTGATTTGTAACTTTGAGAGAAGACCCTTAGGGTAGAAGAATTGCAATCCCTGAAAACCCAGCCTAGCCCTGCACACCCAAGATTCCCTTTCAATGCCTCATCAAAATTTAATTTTATAAAATCATTTGGATTGGGGGTGAAATGATTTCATATTGCTCAGTTATTTCCTTGGAAATTTATTTGCGAGGGGAGCACATCTCCTAACCTAGCTCCAAATTCCATAAAATATCAGCATCTTGGTTGTTCGCCTTCCAATCCTCTGTCGACCAAAACCCTGCTAGGATCAATTCTCTAATGTTGAGTTTGACCAATTTGCATAACTCCTATGGTTTCCTTCACCTATTCCTGAATATCCTATCATTTCTTTCTTTCCATAATGTCCACATCATAAATCCTTTGGCTAGTGTCCAAGCCCTATTAACAATGGGGTTCACATACATCTTTTGGTTTCATTGTTGGAGGGTTACCACAATATCTTCTAGGTTGTGACTACCTTGCCCAAATAAATCCAGGATGCAGGACAAAATCTCATTTACATAGGGATAGGAGTTTAGTAGGTGCTCCATGGTATCTTCCTGGGATTTACATAGGAAACAAAAAGATGGACCTTAATAGCCTTTCCTTCTAATGCTATCCTAAATTAAGATTTTACACCTTCCCACTAGCTAAATAAAATGCATTACTTTGGGCCATAGTTTATGGGACTAGGTCTTCTGCCATATTGGATCTCCTTCCAAATTCTTATTACTAGCCAAAAGCGAGTAGGCCTCCAATGAAAACATGCCAATGGCCCTCAGTCCCCATCTAAGCTTGTTAGGATCCCGACAAATCCTCAGTTTCCTCTTTTCTAATTCCTCCTTCAACCTATCCCAAGGCATATCTTGTTGATTATCTAACTAGTCCTCCATTGATGTGATCCTTAGACTTCTTTCTAATAATCTTCCACCTCGTGACCTCCCAACCTGATGGTGAAATTTCTTAATTCTCCTAGTTTTTCTCTGTTCTTTAGTCTTAGGAGTTTCTTCTATGCCTTCTCCTGGAATAAATTTGTGTCCGATCTCCTAATATCCCAAAATGTGTAATATTTCACTATATCTATGCTTTCCTACACCCAATTCCACATAGCCAACCCTGGGATGCTAGAGCTATCTCTTATTCCATCAGCTTGGGATCCCAGGGGGGCTATATTTCCTTCTGCATATTTTTTTCCATAACTCACTTCCATCAAGCACCCATCTCCACCACAATTTGGCCTCAATTGCTCTACTAAGGATCTCAGGGTCCCTCAATCCTAAGCCACATACTAATTTGGGAAAATAAAGTTTCTTCCATGCCACCAATGTCCATTTCTTCTCCTTATTCACACCTCTCAATAAAAAATCCCTCTATTTTAAAATTAGCTCATTAGAGATTGATTTTGGAATTGACATTACCATAAATTGATAAACCAAGATAGCTTGGAGAACTAATTTTGTTAGAATGATTTTTCACACCACATTTAAAGCTCTGAATACCTAGTTATTGATTTTGTTGGAGATTTTCTTTAATAAATCTTGCCAACAAGAAGTCCTCATAAGGTTCATGACCAGGGGAACCCCTACATACTTCGAGCATTGAATAACAACTTGAAACTCTGGTACCCTAGTTAGATGGAACAATCTTTATGATTAAAAAATAAGATATTAGTTTTTTCATTGTTTATAACTATTCTTGAAGCTTCCATAATGAATGGATAGCTCTATCTTCTTTGATATTTTTTTAATTAAATAAACAAACATCATCCACAAATTGTTGATGTGTCATTGGAAGGTCATTTATGAATTTTAGAAGTCATTTAAATTCCCTCCTAAAACAAGCACCTTTTAATAATATGCCTAGCCCCCTTCATTGCCACAATGAAGAGAAAGGGAGATATAGGATCTTCTTGTGTTAGGTGTCTTGACGGGTTGAAATTGATGGATGGAGATCCATTGGTAAAAATGTAATAGAAGGGAGAAGAGATGAGGGATATCATCCATGATATCTAATGCTAAGAAAATCCAAATGCATATAGGACCTTATTCAAATAATCCTAGCTCAACCTGTCATATGCCCTCGAAAGGTCGAGTTTAATCAACATAATTGGTTTCCTTTGGTGCTTTAGGGAATGAATTATCTCGTGAGAAGTTAATATCTTATCCATAATTTGGTGTCCTTCCACAAAACTTGTTTCTTCTGCTCAATCAGGTCCTTCGGCAGAGGATTTAAGTGATTAATAATTAAAGAAGAGACTATCTTGTATATGACATTTCATAATGCAATAGTCCTGAAACTAATGGGATATTCACTATTCCTTTCTATGGGTATTAAGGTTAGTAAGTTGGCATTCAACCCTACTCAAACCTTCTAAAGTTTCCTCGATTCTTGCACTATTGCATGAATATCCTCCCTAATGAAACTCCAACACACTTTGGAGAAATATGAGGTTTATCCATTTGAGCTTGGTGCTTTGCTTCATGGCATAGAAAACACTACTTCCTCTACCTCCTTGAATGAAATATATCTCATTAGCGTTTCATTCCTCTCTTGACTAACTAGCTTGGGAATACAATTTGTGACCTTGTTGATAGAAGTTTTTCTATCTTGAATTGGTTTAGAGATAATATTCCGTAGGAATTCGACAAGATCCTCTTCTATAGCCTCATGATGGATCTTCCTTTATTTGTCTTTGCATATGAGAGAAAATATCATGTTGTGGTGCCTGTGTTTAATCATAAATTTGTGGAATAATTTGGAGTTCTTATCTCCTTTCTTTAGCCACTAAATTCTTGATTTTTGTTTCCACAACAACTCTTTTTTTTCCTTATTTGTTCTAATGTATTTATAGTAATACCTTCCGCCAACACTAGACCCTTTGACCTTCCTTCTATGATCATTTTATGTTGGATTTTCTACATCTCTTCTTCCAAAAGTTGTCTTTCTTCTGTAATATGTCCAAATTCCTTCTTACTCAAAACCATATTCTTAGATTTGAGCTTTTCTAATTTCGGCTAAAGCGTATGCATTTTGTTTTAACCCTTCACCTTAATTCTCCCCCCCCCCACCATGGTTTAGATTTCTCTACAAAATTAGGATCTAGAAGCCAAAAACCTTCAAATATAACTTGGCTTGTTCTTCGGAGCTTCCTTTAAGTCTATCCCTAAATGGAATAGTGAATTATCTAAGCCTAGAAAAGGATGAATTGCGACCTCTACAAAAATATACTTATCCATTACCTCCTCATAAACTAAGAATCTGTCTAATTTGTTAGTGACATGGTGTTTTCCTCCCCTATGGTTATTCCAGGTGAAAGTACCATTGAGGGTTTGGATGTCTATTTGCCACAAAACCTAAATCAACTCTTCAAAAATATTAGATTCAAGATCCAATCTTTTAATACCTCCTTTTTTTTCTTCCAACGACCTTATTTGATTAAATTCTCCCCCTACGATCCATAGAGGGTCATGGATAAATCTCTTCTGGGATTTAAGGATTTCCAAGAAGGCCTCCTTTTATTCTAATATATGAGGTATTTTATTTTCTATGAGGCTAACCTTTTCCTCCAATCCAAGATATTTAAGCCTACCTAACAAAATTATGGAACATGCCATCCAATCTTGGAAATTTGGCTCTAACGGGTTCCATAAGACTGCTATTCCCCTTGCACTTCCCTTGGAATCCAAGGCGATTACATCACCTCCCTTCCAACATTTACCTCCTATATATTTTGATTTTTCATCAATACCTTGGTTTCCTAAAAAATAACGAAGGTTGGTTTCTCCTTGTTTATTCTTTCTCTCAAGTATCTCTACTTACCCTTGATATTAATTCATCTAATGTTCCAAAAAATGATCTTCACTGAGTTGGATTTTGAGAGGTGTGGTAGATCTCTGATATGGCCACCATTTGAATTGAGTTAATCAACTATTCTCCCATGGTTTGTATTTATTATCTTTTCATTCTCCCACCTTTCATTTTCCTTCCTTCACTATCAACACTTTTCCTTTATTCTTTGAACCTTGCAAATCACATGTGCCACTACCACCTACCTCACACAAGCCTCCTTGAATTTTTCAATATCGATAAACTTGTGCATAGAGCTCATTCTACTCTTGTGGAAGCTCCAACAGGTCCTGTTGCACCCAACTATCAATGAGGCTTACCAAAATTTTCTCCTCCTATCCTAGGGTTTCAATGTTCTCATCCACTAAGGTCAAGACTTCGCCAATCCCTGGTAGTACAAGAAAGCACTCTAGCTTTGGCGGCTCTTTTAAAGTCTTCCTTTTTGGTGCTTTATTTTCTACATGGTTTTCCAAATTCATTTTTGTCATAGTGATTTCCTCTTGAAGCAATGTATCTTTATCCATGTCTTCCAAAACCACAAATGCATTTCCCTCCTCTATTTTCTTATTGTCCTACAAAGTATTTTGCATTCGGGGGTTCCTATGCTTTCTCACCACTCCGTTAAAATCATTTTTTGTTTCTTGTGACCCCACCTCCTATTGTTACTTCTTCCTCAACAGACAATCCTTGAACAAATGCCCATGCTCATGGCATCTACGACATCTAAAAGTGATGTGCTCATAGAACAAAGGTTGTGTCCACACCTCATCTCGATACACCAAACAAATGGATTATGGGAGGGGCTAATAGATGTTTATATACACACATATTCTTGCATAAGACATATTTCACCCTTTGTTGGTTATCTTCGAGAATTTCACAACTTTTCCTTTGGAGTTACCAACACCCTCTATAATTTTGGGAATCTAGAAATCAACTCGAAGAGAGTGTATCCTAATGCATACTGGGGTGGTAAGAAATTCTTCCTTATCTAGGTTAAAAAAACTCTTCCCATTGCCTCATATGCAAGCCAACGTAATTCAGGAAATAAGTTCTCCCCTCAAACACCTTATTTTTGTATTCTAAATTAGAGAAAATTACCATGAAGAACCCTTTCAGACCGAGCCTTAGGTCAACCTCCCTTTTTAGTTTCCACTTCCATTGTCTCCACTTCTCTAGTTCCTTCTTTTTCAACGACCCACCCATGAACTTGCATATAAAATCATGGTCCTTCATATGTTTTTGATGCTCCTACAAATTGTTTGGGGGGTAACAAATTCTAAGTTCTTCATTTCCTTGGGAATTCATCTCCCTCATAGCCTTGCTTTCCATTGAGCACCTAAAATTGAGGTCTCTCGAGTGCTTCCCCTACCCCCCATAATACTAAAACCTTTGGTACTCCTCTAATGGTTTTCGGTCAACACATTTCTATTAGAGGGGTTTTCACCCCTACCCATTGAACTCATTTTTTCCTCTCAACATCAAAGGAAATTTCCACCCCCACAGGTCTCAAATCGAAATATCGCAACTAGATTCAATCAAGGGCAGAAAAATTTAAAACCCTAAAGCCAGACCCATTCACAAATCTCCCTCATAAGGTGCTATGTATAGAATATGTTACTTATATACTAATTTTTATTTGTTCTTTTTCATTATTATTAGCTAATGTTTTTTAAATCTTTTTCCCCTATATGTTGTGCGTTCTCCTCCACAATCCATAAATTTAAGCATACTCAAATTAAAATTTAAAGTTAATGGGAACTTCGAAGAGTTTCAATAGTTGGAACACGTTTTGCTTTCCTCTGGGTGCCAATGGAGAATTTGATGGGTATATGTTATATTCTTTCCATGACTAGCCCCAAGCATGAAGCTGACGAGTTAGAGGGGGGGGGGGG